>JAQGBU010000189.1:0-49399 GCA_034698605.1 Isotoma decorata
TAAAATTAAAAATTAAATTGCGGCTTACTTATAGAGGGCGGCTAATTATCGTTAATTTTTTTGACTTCCAAAATCATCTTTATGCGGCTTATATACTAGCGCGGCTTATAACGCGACTTTACGGTAACTTTGAAAAACTATAAGTAGGAAATCAATTTTGCTGTAGATGCATAGTAAGTTCATTGGCTAAGTTACCTGTCTCCAGGAGGATATTAAGGTGAAAAAGCCCGTGATTTGTATAGCCCTAAACGCAAAAACAAATATAGGTTCATAGATTTATGGTCCCCAGTTTCTCTTTTGTAATGGTTTAGTTGAACTTCTTGGGCAGAAGTGTTTGTATTAGATTGGCATTAGAATTACATTGACATGGTCGTTTGAGATGGCACTTGGTCATGGTGGTCGTCTTGCCGAAACTTTTGTTTCACACTTTCCCTTTTCTCTTGACGAATTGAACGAGTACCAAAAACTGAAAGCTTTGAGCATACCTACACCCTACATGGTTGCTTGCTTCTCTAGTGTTATTAGACATTTGGAGTCAAGTGACTAGTTGGTTTCATGCTAGACAGATAGAATAGACGACTCAAGACCAACCGCAGCTACCACTTGCTGATTCCAGGAAACAGAAACTCTTTTTGGATGAGAAGAGAAACAAGTCTTGCCTTCTGGCAACCCCTATAGAAATCCTTATACAAAGTATTTAAGTCGTACAAACTACTGAGTACTTATCTTACTAGTATTTGATAGAACTTAAGATAACCATCTATGTCGCTTTATTAGTAGTGTTAGTATTAACATCAGTATAGACTAAGGAAGTCGTGGTGGTCTACCAGCACAACCTTTCTCTGATATATACAAAGCTATCACTTTCTTTAAGAGAAAAGTCTCAACTCAGTCCCTTGTAGTTGTAGGAAAAGTCAGTGGTGATGTCAATTTTGTGGGCAATGTGAGACTTGATGAAGACAACATCATCTGCAACCCTCTCTCCATCCATTCCATTCTTTATCCATGTGGAGTTAGCGTTGAGAGCTTCTCTCATGACATGACCAAAATACTATTTTAGCTTCACATCTTAAATTATACTCAACAAAAACTAACACCAAACCAAGACTAACCAACATCCCATCACTTCAGCTTCCTAACTTCCTTTTTTTTCTTCCGTGAAACTAAGACCACTAGTGTCCCAGCTACTTTTCTCTCTTAAATAAAAGTGTGTGAGTAATAATATCAGAATTGCATTGCATTCTCCGTTTTACTAACACCACCAGTCGTGGCAGTAAAAGCTTAAGAGGTATAAAATGGAGATGGTTATTACACTGGTGTTCTGTAGATGAGTTGAAAGGAAAGAAGTAAGAGGTTAACGTGGCCAAAAAAGTATCAATGCTGACCCTTACTTTCACCATTTTAGACTTTAGTTTTTTCTCTTTTCTTCATTTTCAGAGTCTCCTGGTTTTGAAGATGAGAGTGTTGATCTTGATACTTGGTAGTTACTTCGTGCTTTGCTGAGGAAATTTCAGGTTTTGTTTATAAATCACGGGGAAGTTTCTTTAAAATGTAGTTTAATGGGTTTTCTTTCAATTAAGTTTCTTAAAAATCTACGTTAATGAAATCTACGTTTTCATGTGTGGGGCATTAACGCAACTCCGGATCCCATAGTAAATCAGTAGGTTACAAATAAATACCAATTCGTTAATGAAACCTAGGATAGGATTTGTGTCCTATTATGGTCCAGAGCATCTTTTGTATTTTTAAGGGAATGTACACCATGAAATCGTGATTCAATACAAAACAACATCCTATGTTTGCTTTCTCCTTGTCTAAATATCTGAGAATAGAAAAACCATACACACTTTTGACTCTATTATACCCTATTCCAAGTACTAACTGAAGGCGGCCGTGTCCCTTTGATAGTATTGTTCTCTCTAACTTGCTCTCGTTAGTGTTTCTTTTTGTATCTTATTAGATAACCTTGTTTTCCTTTCCTTGCTGCGTTAATGTCAGTCTGAGCTATTATTTTATTTTTACTGCTACTATCAACCCCATTACCAACAGGCGAGCCTGATTACCTTTGTAGAGAATCCTGTCACCTTTGTCTTTTCCAAATAGAGCACCCACCATCCTTCCATTCTGCTACTTATTGCTACAAGAACAAATACAATCAAACCAACCGTAGAACCACTATCATCCCTAACACCAAGGGAAGTCAGACCACTATCGTATCTCGTATCCAACTCAATTTTAAGTCAGAGTTAATCTCACCCACCACAATTCCAACCACCACTTTTGCCATGCAACTATCATTTTAAATCATATCATAAAAGTAAGTAAAGGGCAAGGGTGGAAGCGATGCCTTAATCTTTTGAACGAAAACTTTTGACTTGATTTTGAAAGCATTATCGCTCTCGTAGTAGGCAGTGGCAATATATACAGACATTTGAGGTTACGTGTTATTACATTGGTGTGGCTTCTTCTTACAAAGTTAGTAAATAAGGTAACTCAATAGAATTAAATAAGAATGGAATGAAACGTGGGTAGAAGAATAGGAACAAAGAGTGAAAGATTCACAACGACTGGATATATACCACTACTGCTATGACTTTCTTTCTAGTATTATCAAATACGAACTGGAAACCAAATTGGTACTCCAGCCACCCCACCACCACCAAGAAAAACTATCTAGTTGAAGTTTCGTGCATACAAAGAATTAGGTAATTTGTCCCACTACTGTGAATACACCATAGTCAAATCCTAGTTAGAACTTTAGTCAAAGCAGTTTACTTTTCAAGATGTAATTCCTAGAATGGAAATTGGAATTGTGTTCTTACACAATTTTAAATTGTAATTCTAGATCTAAGTCAATCTGCCTCAGTTGGTATGCCTCCAACTCTAGTTCTTAATTTATAATCTCTTACAGGTGAGCTATTACTTACTTAGCAAGGGGATTCGAACACAGCTCAGTTGCAGGGAAATGTTCTCCAGAATAAAAGTTATTTGTTCCTTTTAGAATTGTAAAGAAATAATAGATGATGTAATTTCCTTTCATAAGTATAAATTATAACTATATATTCTTACAAAGAATTAGAGAAACGTTGGTTTCAAATTTGAAATAACTTTTTCGGCATTACTAATAAGGGACAGGTTTATGGCTGGGTTACTTTTAAATTGTAAGGTGAATGCCACGACATGAAGAATGAAGTCAACCCAGTAGAGTAGCCTTTACTTAATGGTGTAATCCTTCTTACTTAAAATGCATTAAAATCCAAGCAGGAACTAAGGGAAGGGTAAGCCTTGTTATAAAGACTGTAAAGGAGGGTTGATGAGGGAAAGTCACTTTGGTAGTTAGAATGAATGCATAATATTCAGGAGGCAATATCCAAGCAATACTTTATTAGAATGATCCATTCCATCCAGACAGGAAATTAAATGAAATGAGATAACAGAGCACAGAGTATCTAAGAACCTGTTTAAACCACGAAAATGTCAGAATGCCATAGGTATAAGAATTAAATATAACTCGTTTATGCCTCCTTGCACGTGAATTTCTCTTCTAATCTGAACCTTAACACAGTGACTGAATAGGTAATCACTCTCGGAAATAGGTAATCGCTTGCAACTTAAAACCTCTTCAAATATTGCAAGCAATGCAATTCAAGGTGAGTTTGAATAGCTCTAATACGCTTAAGAAAGTTACCCCTAGGGGAATTTAAATCGACAACTCCGATATTTCATTCTGGAAGATCCTATCCTCTGGATTTATGTACTAAGGTAGATACTAGGTAGGACTACAATGTGCATAATTGATACTTGATCCCGAGGTTAAAGTCTTACAAAAGCTAAAAACATAGTATTTCACGGTCTGAGAAGATTAACAGCGTATGGTGGTGTGTGCGTGCTTTGCTTTCCTTTCATGGGCTAAACTCTTAGTCAGAGAAGACTGAAAGATAAAACTAACTTAAGGGTTTGAAGCTAATTAAGCCAGACACGAGAATAGATTTGTAAAGTTACAAACCCTCAAGGTTTTTTTCGACCGAAATGAACACCTTACCTGCCTTTTATACACACCTAAAATGCAATGTAATCCATACAACAACATAGAAATGAAAAGAAGCCTTAGATATTAAAACAATACAAATGGGCAGTGTTGTTTCAGAGGGTGTAATGTGTAAATCATGTCTTAGTTCATTTATATAGCAAATAGCTGTGTCACCTAAGCTCATCATTGTCATCGACTAAATAATTCAGAGGGGACTTTGGACTTGGAGTCAGAACGAGATTCTGAAAATTTTGACAAGGATACCATATAAAAACAAATCATATAGGAAACATAATAAATATCACAATACAAGTCACAAATAATGTTATTACTCGTATGAAATAAATTTAATAAGTCCATATCATTTACCAGGGGCAATTTTGACAAAAAAGTAGTTTTTTAGTAAAACTATATCGAAACTCGGAAGTAGGTAATGCCCCAAAGTAATAATCCACGTGTTTCCTCCCGTCTTCGACACTTCACCCCAATACAGTTTCACTTTTTAGACCCTGCTGAGCTAAACAAAAGGGCAGTTGCAGTGGGCTATAATATTCTAGGGTGGTGGTGGTTGGTGGTGGAAATTGTACTATTCTGATCTTACAGATCTCGGGTTCCACTTTTGTAGTTGAATACAGAGTTTTATAGGAATTAGTTCGATTTGAAAATAGAAAGAATGAATGGAAAGGATGGAAAAGGTGTTCATAAATTGAATGAAGGGGAGAATAGAGGCGTATAATATTATTATGGCATTAGCCGAATACACAGAGAGAGAGGGCATTCTCTAGAAAACTTAACTGCTGCTACTTCTGCTTCTAATACTTTAACCATTACTTCGAACTCCATTCTACAAACTACAACTACCACATCTCTAGGAACTACCACCATTCTAAAACTGGTACATAACATTCATCAGAAAGGAATCGATTGTGGATGTCGTTTTATATAAAAGCATAACTACCCTTCCTATTTCCTTACACTTCCTTCCTTGTGTTTTTTACAAGAGACTTTTCTCTACGATAAGTACACAAGAGGTTGGTTTTAGTGTATGTGGTTTATTTGGACTTTGCTACTATTAATGTTACTACTACTAGTAGTAGTGGGGGTAGTTGGTAGTGGTTCATGTATTTTAGTTCTTGTTTTACATGGAAAATGCAATGCAGTTCTGCAATATGCATTCTAGAATTTTAGAATATGCATGAGAAAAAGAACATGTTAAGGGCGAGAGGGGTTCAACTGCTTTTGGTTATGATGCTGCTGTCTTCAAGCTTAAGAATACTCGTAGTATTAGATTGGGTCGCCCTCACTGATGATTCAAGTCGACCAATTTCAAGTTTTATTCCTAATATTTTCAACTTCCCCCTTTTGCTTCATTCGTCTTCGAATTTTCCCCTAAAACATTCCCTACACTTTATAGTCCGTAGAAGTAAGAACAAATTTTAGAAATTATTATTGAGAATACTTGAAAACTTTCTTAAAATTACATTGCACACTTTCTCTTCTGAGCTGACTTCTTTAGAATATTCTGGGGGTTGTGTGTCTCCTATTCTGGCATCCGTTAGCATGCTTTCTTCTAGATTATGCAAAGACAATTTAAAAATCTCACTTTCTCTCCTTAAATATTCACCATTCTGGACACTACCACCAGCTTTTCCCCATCGTGGCACATCGTTATAATATAGTTGTAACCTAAGTACTTAACTAAAGTACTTCTGCTAATACTTCGAAGTATTTACCACTACCACAGTACCACTACTGAACAACGTAAGGAACTAAACTTCCAGGTTCCTACTTATTTACTGAAGTACATTACTTCCTCTAGTGTCCGTTTATAAATCTTGTTATGGATTTTGTTTGTATCTACAGTTAGTGTTATCTCCTGCCTAGGAGGTAAATGGTGAAGGTATAATGATTTCAATCAAGATGAATAACGTTTCTAAACCAACCTAACCTCTCAAACCCACACTTCTGACTAAATAAACTTTGTGAAAATCTTAATAAAATGCTTCAATAAGTTAATCATATAATCTAATAAAGCCTACATAATCATTGACCCATATTATTACAGTAAAGATAAAGCGTGAGTAAAATATTACTTTTAGAAACTTAAAAGGACCTTCAAGCCCATGAGAAATCTATTTGTAAGTCGAGTCTATAAATTATGTAGTTTACACAAAATACACCTCCAGGTTCCTAAGCGATTCTTCCTGTTCATTCACCACCACCTACTTAATATGAAAGATTTTCAAAAGAAAATAACTACCTAAGGAAGTTGCATCATAGCAATATTTTAAAATAATAGCAATGTATTAGTAATAGTAGAGAAGCAAGTTGAGAGATATTGCATAACACGAGCATAACTTATTTATAACATCAACATTACATTTCCTCGACTTTCACTTTCTTACTATTTTACATACTTTTTTCAGTAAATGTTTATTACAATCTCGCATTTCATTTTAGTACTTTTATGCATATTTTTCACCATTTATTTTTTTTCTTTTGCCTTTTTATTCCCTTTTTTCTCATCCTCTAACTTACCCGTTCCGACAGCCAAAAGTCAAGAACAATACTTGTTGGTATATAGAAACGAACATATTTTAAAAACATATTCTCGACAGCTCTATATCTAATTCTAGGTGTGTGTGCAACTGTAAATATAAATATTCTATGTTTTAAGAATTTCATCACTTCTACATAGCAAAATGAAACATATCAACCGTTTTTTTCTCTCTTCCTATAACCTATCTTAATCTTACAAAGTGTGCTTTCATACGTACCTCTACATTTTGACATTCAATGCTATGTATTGCACGATACGTTCTACTTTTTAAAAAACTAGCAAGTCCACATTTAGTATTTTAAAAGAAAGACAACAAGACAACCAGAATATTTTATGGTTATTCTCATTCTCATACAAAAACTTCGACCTCAAACTTCATACATCAGATTATACGAATTATTACTTATCTTTAGAGGATAAGTAATATGAGGACAAGTTAGACCCTTTAGTTTTACGCTCGGTTTTAACATATCCATATGTATTCGTATATGATATCACTTTTAGACCTTTTTGTACTTTCTCCATTGCCTTTCGTATGGGCAATGGCAGTTGATATCAATTTTTCAAAATGAGCCAACAGGCTGACGTCTTTTATATTTGACAAGAACCAATATATACACACTACAACTATTACTTCAAATGCTACACAATACGAGTGGAATAACATGTAAAAAAGAGTAAAAGTACGACAAGCCACGCTACGCCACATGTTTGTATACTTACTTTTTACTTTCACTGTGTAAATAGTTACTGTAGTCAGATAGAGCTTACAATTTTGGATGAATGTCTCTTTTATACTTGTCTCTTTTTGCTGAAGTTTCATCTCTCTGACCAAGATTATATTATTACTTTTGCAGTCAGTACTACTACAACTGTACTGTACTATCATCATCATCATCATCATCCTCATCACTGCACACAAAGCAAAGAGTCACTGTTTTTTCAATTTTGTTGAAGGTAGTCCTAATATGTCTTTCTGTGGCTTTCAAAATATTATAAAGAATATTTGGATTTGTACGCAAAACATATGCATGTTTTACACACATTTATCTTACTTTCCGTAGAATACAGATGTTATAAACTTTAATAAACTCTGGTTTAATCTTTCCATCTCCCTTCGTTACCAGGCAAAACTAAAGGTACCTATCTACTGAGGTAATATTAAAATCTATAGATGACTTTGCGACGAAAATTTATAGCATAAGTACATGCAAGCAAATTCTCATCTAGAAAATGTTATTCCAATAATAAAGACATTAGTTTAATACATTATCATATCATATATACTAAATTAAAATCATTTTTAAAGAAATCAATATCTGCTCTTTCACTTATTTGTGCACATGCTTGTTTACAGTTCTAAAGTTTTTTTTTATTTTCGAATTGAAATTCAATAGAGACAGAATACCAAGTAGCTTTAGCTTTGGCAAAGGAACTATAACTATGTGGCTTGTAGAAGTTGTAGTTGAAAAGATACAAAAGCAATGTATTAGATTAGGCGTTAGAGTGATGGATTTGCGTGTATGGAAGACTGCATAAAAAACCACGAACGTATGGGAAATGTCTTTTGTGTCTCTGGAATATAATGTAGTTTGTGGGGTATTTTGATAGTGAGGGAAGTTAAGGAAACACTTTTTCCAAGTTAAGGGAAAAGTTTTCCTTCTTACTTACGACTTCCTTCGTCTCTATTTGTGACCCAAGAGACCAATTTTTGGACGCAATATGCAACGTTAGCACCATATAACATAAGAGAGGGGTCCCTCGTGAGAAATTTGCCATCCCGGAAGAAAAAGGTGCACAAATACTTCACTTACTGCCACTACTTCCTTCCGTATTAAAATCTTGTGCATGCATTGCATATAGTATCAGCAATATAGTAGCTGAAGTTCAACTCGTTTCATTTTAACCCATACCAAAAGGGTTCTTTCTTGTTCTAATACAATTCTAAAAAGCAAGGTCAGATGCACTTATGGGGAAAGTTAAGAGCTTTATAAATATTCTCACAGCTACTACCAACCACCACTACTACTTCTATTTCCACTAGTGAAAAAGAATAGGCATGTTTGATGCATCACATTAGGATTGATGAGTTCATGAGAAAGAAAGGGTGTGATGTGAGAAATAACTTGCTTTCTCATAGTGATTTGAAACATACTGTGTTTATATCATACTGACATAGATATTCTGATATTATACAGAGTCATGCAAAGGGTACACAATCCCTTTTATTTTATTATCAGCTACATATACGAATTTGAAATTATATCTAAGTAAAATTCATGTACTTTATGAGTATCAGAGTAGAAGTACAACATCCCTGGTATTCTTTCAAAGTTGAACTGCCACCAGTACAAAATCAACCACTACTACTACACTATTGTACCGGTTCGGTGGATCTTGTTTGAAATCCGTGGACATTTCACGGGATTAAGCCCGTGTGTGCGTGCGTGCCCCTTCAATTCCACTTTCCCTACTATTATTCTCTTTTCCTCTATTCTTGTAGGGATGGCAGGAGAGAAGATCTCTTATTGAATTTAAATGGAGAGGAATAAAATATTTAGCTAGTCCCTCTATCCCAGAACACACACACACAAATACTACTACTTCTAAGCTATTTATACTATCCACAACAGTTTATATTATACAGCTTCTCATCTTGTATCTTGATCTTAGTTTGCATTCTAAAAGTTGGTTGCATTTCTATTTCAAATTCTAATTCAGGCAGGAGGACGAACAAGAAGAAACTGATGGAGGATCTGATCTAGACTGAAGTTACGCGTAATCTTCTTACTTCTGATGCTGATGAGTATGATGGTGCTATGCTATGGATCTACTACTGACAAACAGACTGGATAAAACTTTTCCTATTACTGAAGGAAATGCTAATCTGACTGACATTCCTGTATAATTCTATACTTAATAATATAAATCCAATTTCACTCCTAGCCACTCCCGCATCATCATCATCATCATCATTTTTATAATCAGAAAAGCTATTTAAATGAGCTGAACCGAACTGATGGATATGTTTTAAAAAATCAAGAAAACAGACTTAGCTGAAGAAGACTGGGACTATTATTCTTGGAACGGACTGAATTCGACTGTAAAAACATATAGTGCAAACTGTAAAAAACTAAGTAATGGATGGTGCTTCCATGATGATCTGATGGTATACGTAGGTAGATAGTCCTTTCTTTGAGTGTTGAATCTCAACTTTCACTTTATATTCATCCCCTAAAAATAACAACCTCACTAGTTATACTTATCTGTTGTATTTTGTAGTGCTGAGTGTTGATAATAGGGAAAAAGTAGGTAGTCTCTTTAGCTCTGTAGTAGATTCTAGATTCATACATGTTAACTATGAAGGTACTTTGAAGATGAGTGAGTCAGAGCTGATAATCATGCAAATCCTATTACGTTTACTCCTACAATAAAAAAAACAAAAAAGTATCCAGAAACAGAAAAGTGATTTACTACCAACTGATATGTAGCCCAATTTCAGAGATGAAGCTGAAAATCTTGTAACGAAGCTTGTTAAAAAAATAATAAAAAAATTATAAAATGTCTACACACAAGCTGACGGATACCTACACGACTACTGGAGTCTATACCATGCTTCGATACTTTCTCCTCTTGCTATCAATAGGTAAGTATGATTTATTGTTCTTGGACGGTTTGGTTATTTATTATTGAAGTAAATGGGCTTCATCTATATGTACTATACTTTCCAAGATCATTTTACATTTCTCTTTAACATTTCATAACACTACTACTGGCTGAGAGCTAAGATACTTGAAAGAATAAGTAAATAGTGAAGATATCTTGGCGATTATAGTTTACTCACTTCAGCCTATCTTTTCATGCCACTACTGCTATAGGACCACCACCACCAGCAGTACACTTACTATCATAACTAATTCAATACCAAAGAGGAAAACTGACTTTATGTATTATATCATGCTAGAGTCATCATCATAATATGCAACTGCCACTTAGACTTAATTTCAGTCAAGAATAACTTAATAACTTTCTTCTTCTGGGTAAACTGTATACACAATAGTGAGCAATATTGACGAGAGAAAAACAGACAGAGAGAGAAAGGGCTAAAAGAGAACAATATTTTATTATATTTCATTTAGTAAATCTCTCTAGCAATTCTACCAAATGTTTACAATAATAATTTCGAGGGGAAAGACGTCAAGGAAAGGATACTTAGTTGAAGTAAGTAAGCCTAGTTTGATTGAGGAGGTGCCTACTTAAGATGGAAACGTAGAGTTGTTGTTATAGCTTGATTTTATAAAGTAAGTGGTGAAGAGATTCCTTATGTAAAGCCTTTTCTCTTGTGTTTAGAATGAAAATTTTGACTTATGAGAAATAAGAGAGAAAGTGTAGGTAGGCATTTCAGAAACATATATGAACTGAGGGATAACAACAGTTATTTGCATATTGTGTGTATATATAAGTACATGAAGAAGAGGGATGTTGTGTCATGTAGAGGGCAAGAAGACACAAGGAAGATGGAAACAATGGTATGATAATATCTAAAATAGAGAGCATTATCTTGACAGTGTGACAGATACAAGGGACAAGAGCACTTTATTACTGGTCTGGCAGTGTCATTTCAAACAGTCTAAATCTTTTTCTCTGTTTCTCCTTCCTCTGAGTAGGCTTTCATTAACAATGTTCTAAATGTGTCGCATCATCCCTTACGTTAATTATGACATGACAGGGTTGGAAATCCGAAATTGTAATGCTGGAAACAGTCCATGGGAGTAAATAAAGGAAGATACTATGGGCTTTTCTTGAAGGGAAAGTTTTATTCATTGCCTAAAATGTGTCAAGTGCGTAGAGAAAGTGGAGTGTGTATTAAAGTGGAGTACCGCACGAGGACAAAGTACGAGATTACATTACAAAGTAAGAAAAGTAAGGAAATTATTACTAGGCACACGCACACGTGTTTGTTTCAAAACCCTTTCTCTTTCTCTATTTGTGTCTAAATTCCCTTGATAATATCCAATGTTGTCTTAAGGCGTTACACAGAATTATGTCGTGATGGATGGACAGTTTTACAACCCCTTTTGATTTCAAACGTGAAGATTTTGAAATTCAAATTTACATTTGTGTTTCTCAACATCAATCATGTTCTTCCTCTTGTAGAATTTCTCATCCAGACCCCAACCTCCAACCAACCCTGTCTGAACTGAACCTGAACTCAACTCTCTTTTCAAGGGCTTTTAGTTAAACTGCGTAAACACAAAGTACACACACTTTGTGCAAAAGCATTGGATGTTCTTCATCTTCATCATGCAGAACTTAGTGAAGCCTAAGTGGTGGATAATTAACAGATTAGATATAATGCAGTCATGCTTAAGAGTTATTTCTAAAATGACAAATCCATTTCAATGTGTCATGTACAGTCCACCAATATATATATATACTGTAAAAAATCTTCACCTTGACAAGGTATTAAAGAAAATAAGATACATTTCTTTGAAAATTATTTGTCTTCTTTCAGAAACAGAGATTCTACTACACCTGAGTTCTACTGGATTTGTTTTGTTCATTAGGTGTATTCTACTTTATCATCTTTCCTTAGCACTAATGCCTAAAAGTTGTATGGTTTCACAGTACTACAACTATTTTCAGTTTCATCCTACAAGGAAATAGCTGTTGAGTTTAGACTGACACTATGTCACTTGCTCATCCTGTATTTGATTATCCTATGCAAAATAAGGAAAAAACTGACTGAAGATGAACGAGTTAGAAAGGAAGTAAATTTATTTGAAGCTGGTTGACTGATCAAGGAATTTAATTATTTCCTCATCTTATTCTTTCTTTTTTTTGTAGTAACTTCCTTCTTCCCACTTGCTCCTGTCACTGACTACGAATGAATAGTACCTGTACAACTACATACATCTTCGTTTTCGTAATATGTTTCCTTTATTTTTCAGACCTGTGTTGTTCTGCTGTTATTACAGTCTCCAACTTATTTTATTATTTTTTCTATTTTTCTTTATTAAGGTAGGTGATTTTGCAAGGATCATTCAATTCTTTAAAAATTTCAAATCCATCTATCTTCTTCAAAATAAGAAAAACAAGTATAAGTGTTCTTATTTCTTTTGGAGTTGTTAATCTTGAGGTATAAAGAAATCGATAAATTCATCATCATCAACTTTTCTCTGTTGCTTCATATATTTTTACATGTTCTATTCAAATATTTTCCTTTCCTTTCCTTTCCTACATCTCGTTTATATTCATCCTTTTATTACAATCGTCAACTATGTCATAGCTTACTTTCACTTTATTCTTTTGCTGGCCAGGTAGATTGTAGTGTTGGTGAAAATACATCAACAAAACATCACTTCATACGAACCATTGTTCTATTTTGACAACCTTACCACACTTTAGTACCACCTACTACCAAAGAACTATTATCAACCTACCAACCAGGTTACGAACATGATGTGATAAGAAATTTACAAAAGAAAGGTATATGTATATAAGTATATGGCTTTTGTGTTGAATAATTTTAGCTGGAACGCATTCGTCATTTTAACGAAAATTTTGTGACATTTCGTGAAGGAAACGAAGGACTGTAAAAACCTTATTTTGTCATTTTCTCTTAAGCAATCTCCTGTCTTTACCTTTGCCTTTTGTGTTAAAAACTACAACAACTGTTTGTTCTGGTGGTTTGGTATTGTTTGGTGGTTATGGTGGGTTTAGTCTTTTTCATTTTAGTTTTGCGATGACGGATAACTTCACGAAATTACGATTAAATCCAAGCACCATACCGAAGAGAAAGAAAAAGGACATGGTGGCATAATTCATGTTTTGTTTTGTTAGTGATGTGATATGGTGTCGAGTTGGTTATTTATCTCTGTACATGAATCTCTTTTCGAGAATCCACTACCACGAACTACTACTACCCCTAAAAGCAACTAGGGATTTGGGTTTTTCAAGTGTTGAAAATCAGCCGTAGCATTTTTCATTTCCAGTACGACAAACAACCCGTTATGTACTGGTATTACAAAACAAGGGTACTTAAGCTTGTAAGTGACCAACATAATAATATTATTTATGTTCTGAATAGAATTACCTTACTTTCTTTTAGAACTCGGCCTTGGGTCTAGTGTGTCAAGGGATGTCAACTGAACAAAGACAATAAAGCTATCGAGTAAATATGTTTTGCTTCTGTTGGGGATTTAGAAAAAAAAATACAAGACGAAAAATACTTCGGACAGATTCTAGAAAGAAAACGACATGCATCAAATTTTATGCAGAAAAAATATCCGCTGATGTCGACAGTATTTTCGTATTCTTTTTTCCTTGTGTCATTTCCATTTTACTTGTGTACTACACTAGTACCTAGGACTAGGAGTGGGACCCTGCGGTGTGGACAAATGGGCATTTTTGTTGGTTTTGTCATGCAGCAGTTGGAGAAATTGTCAAGGGGGAAGGGCTATTATTATATAGCATGCCACAATGTGATTGTGATGTTCGATATGATGGTGATGTTTGGAGGGTTGAATTCAGGTCCAAATTCAAGAGTGAAGTAATACCTATCATTCAATTCACATACCTCAAAGTTAGTATGGATGGATAACCAGTATTTTTGGAAAGTGAACATCAAATACACAAGAGAAAGGTAAAGGTTAGAATATACCTTGAAAAGTGAGATTTTAGAGATACGTGTAGGAAGAACATAACAAGAGTCAGACCCAGAGGGTAAAATACAGGCATATATATATATATATAATGTACTTTGGAATTTAACATGTGTACATAACGCAGATATATATTTTATTGCTATTAGATTTGGACAGGGGAGAAAGTTATGTTGGGTTGAATCCAATCAATGAAATCGAATCTGTTACCTCTACCTAAACAACAATTTGTAGCTTAGCTAGGTAAGTCGTACAGACAGTTGCATCTAAAAGTCCAACTTCAATTGCACTGACTGTCAGTCACATTGCATTTGTTGAAGACTGATTCTTTTATTCGTGTTGACCTCTTCCCCCTCAGGTTCACTATAGTTGCCCTGACATATGGTTGAGCAGAGCCAGGAAAGAATACAGAGGAAATGTAGACAGGCTGGGGTATGATATAATATCATTTGTGGTGTTGTGTTTGGGTGAATCGGACACAGAAAAATTACACTACCTTTACGTTCCACAACCATGGTTGAGTTACTGGTTGAGGTCGGTTTAGGCTCTACTACTCTGGCACTTCATTCTTTATGCATTTTTCATGAGTTGTACATTTCTCAGTAGGAAAGCCATACATACTATCTAAATCCCAAGGCAAAAGCCACAAACCAACCAATCCTTTAATCATTTTGTATGAACTTAAATCAATACTTGGAGGCCTATGTAGACTACTACATCATCATTTTCTGTAGAACTATTAATTATTATTGCTTTAATAATGCGTGTACTTTTTTGTGCTCAAGATAAACTTTGCTATTATACTTTGCAAAAGTTGAAACTAAAAACTTAAGTTTCTACGAAAAGAGATAAGGTCAGTTGTTATTCAAACAAGTATGGAAACTATAGATAGTATATAGTGAAACTGTTCAGAAAATTTTCAAAAAACGTTTGTTTATAAATCTCGTCATACATATTACAAAGTCAGGTCCTAATGCGGGTTAAGGGCACAAGGCATAGTTCAAAAAGGTCACTAAAGAGTCAAGGGTCCTCAAAGAATACAAACTTTAATTTAAAATCTAGTCCAGATATGTCCCATTCAGAATCTTAACATGCCCCAAAATTCAACTGCGTATTTATCGAATTAGAACCCCCCCCCCTCCCTAATGTTAACCCTCTGAAAATGGAAGGGTCGTTTTCCAGGGAGAAAGGTTACTCCGGTGGGGGGAGGAATTCATGTTTTAAGTTTTTATTTTAAATGAATTAAAAAACCCCATTTTAAAAAAGTCAAGAAAAGTACCAACAACTGTGCAGTCATCCTAGCATTTACCATTTAGTAGGTGTAACCCTTCTTCGCCTGAACTACCAGGTCTTAAGCAGTTCTAACGAAGTCATTCTCTGCTTCATCAGTGTTAACAGTGATTCCACAAGTTTTAAACGATTAATTATTGTGTCTGTGCTAATTTCATGGGATGGGTTATTCCGTGGGGATTTAATTCACACAGTACGGTAAACGAAGTCTCAAAATAGCTTGAAAAACTCACAAAACAACCCCATAACATTTTTGAACACTACTTGGTTAAAAGTGCTTTTTGTAAAAGATAAACCCGCATTGCTGTGGCAAAGGGAAAGGAAAGTAAAAGTAGGAATATAATGTTATTTGTATAAGCGTAAAGAAGTTAAAAGAAATGTTATTCTTGACTGAAAATCTAGAAAAGTAATACGATTGAAGAGTGGCTTGGCCATGGCATGAGATGTTTTTCTATGAAAAGGTTTCAAAGATAATCTCTCGTATACGATCGCATACACATTTCTGGAATTCTTTTGTTAACAAATGGTGATAGAGATGAGAGAAATAGAGGAAAGTAATTTTCACTCTGTATGCTTTCTCCATATGTATTTGTCTACTCGTCCTGAGTGAGTGAGTGGTGATGCGGAGGATGTTGACTAAACTGACTATATAACCCCACGTGTTTCTACCTATTATGTAGCTCCACAGTGTTTTATGGATGGGGATTTTGGACTGCCTTCTATTACTGACAGCATATCGGAATCATCACCATCATTATCATTATCATCACCCTATCTGGACCAAGTTGGTGGAACTCAGCAGCAGCAGCAACCTATTGAGATTGTTGGTCCGAGGGATTTCCAAGCTCTTAGTGGAGACCTTGTGGTTTGGACTCGTCTATCTCCATTAGTCTTTAATCTTACTGGCACTTCTCTTGACGAAACTTTCACTCTCCCATCTCTTTCAATGCAGTTAGTCCTTATGGACGAGGGAAGTGGAGGAACAGAAACTTTACTTGCTACTGAAAGCCTTCCTTCACCAATCACCACTACTTGGGAAAAAGTACGGTTACCTTTTTATATACAGTGTAACATGGTAAATTAATGATACTAACTTAGATAGACGCATCCATACTCTTTACCACCTTACCTATTGCTTTACTTTCCTTTACTTTCTACACATTGTAAAATATTAAGATAAAACTTTAAGCAGATTTTTATACCCTTTTTCTACCCAAGTTTTACTCAAGATTTCTTTTTCTTTTAAGAGGAAAGCTTTTTTGTGGTAATGCAACTCTCGTAACATGTGAAAAAAGAAAAGTGCCTGTGAAGTGTGTAGAGAGTTCTCTATTCAATTCTTCTTCTTTTGCTTGTTTTTCATGCAATGTATATAGTATGTGTGGTCACACACTCTGCGGTTGAGTTGAAGTGTTTCGAAATAAATTGCATGTAATGGAAAATGCCTCTATGTATTCAAAAGAGGTGAAAGTATTTTACATTGGTTGGGTGAGTACTAATAAAATCACCCTTCAATAATAGCCATCATGATGCATGAGTAAGTTCACGTGCATGCACTTGTTTATACTTGCAAGTATAAAGTGAATGAGGAGAATGAATAATTTGGACCAGGAGCAGCAATTAAAAGAGTAATTATTAAAGGCTTCTTCTCAAGAATCTATTCATTAAATGTTGTTTTGGTTATGTTTCCAGGTTAATTTCGAGTGCAACCGTGTGGTTCGAGGGGGTCAGTACAACATTCGACTTGTGGAGGAGGGTGAATCCAACGAGTTGTACGATAACATACCGAACATTAATATCCTATCAAATGTTACAATCATTATAAGGTACCCTACAATAGTTTTCGAAATCCCTCATCGGATCGAAGCATATACCACCTCAACTCCAATAACATTTGGTCTGACGAGAAGCCCGTCATGCAAGCCATATCTACCCCTCCCACCAACAATTCTGGCTTTGTCAATATGTACGGGTAGTAGTGGCATTAGCAGCAGCAGTAATAAATTTGGTGGTTCAAAAACAAAGACTGACACCAGTCAAAGTGGTGAAGATGGTGATAATACCAACTTGGATGAGAAGGAGTGTAAACGGGATTTTGCACCGGTGTTTCAAGAACCCCTTGATGCATTACTGGTAAGATATGCATTTCCATTTGGTTACACGATTTACATGTACAGATGTCTATGAGATGAAGGATTACGCCAGATCGAATATCCAGTAATAAAATTTAGCATGACGTGAGGTAGATTTAGCTGCATACTAAGTGTAACCTCCTAGAAGGGATGTGATGCTTGGTACTTGAGCAACTATAGTAATCTGTCTTTCTTACTGTCAATAACTTTTCATGGTAATCCTTACCTTTTCAAAGTGTACTAAAATGCAAGTTTATGAGAACAAAAAGTCGTGGTGTGACACCTGAAACATTGTAATCTCTTTTAGTCATAAGGGTTCATGCAAAAGGGATAAGTGTGTATCTGACACTACCACCACTACCTAAATACAAGTAGTCAATATTAGCATAAGTATATGCTTGCTTACATACTGTTGGTAACTGGTGTGCAAATATGACGTCAAACTTTGTCAAAAGTGGCAAGTATCAGTTTAGTAACCTCAATCGAATCTCAAATATGCATTAGCCGGTCGGATGTAAGGATGGATGAAAAACAGAAATCATGAAGTACGTATAAATTGATATGTATATATATATATTATACAGTTCAATTCAAAAGTGGCCATCAACCATCTCTTATTTTCTGGTGTGTTCGAGGTGAAAGGCATCAATGGCCAAATCGCTTTTCAAGAGCCCCATAGTATAACTTTCACCACGTTATTATCTCCAGTGAAAGTAAAAGTTTCACATATCACTATTACATTACACCCTTATTATTATATTGGAGACAAATTCAAGTATTACTTCCATACTGAGCTTATACAACCACCAAAATCAGTCGCATAATATGTATCATCCTCATAAGGGCTTATAAACCAAGTCAGTCACATATAACTATTTTTGTATATGTATTACGTATATATCCTGTCTGTCTTTTATTCATTGAACCAACTTGTTCAAAAAAGAGTAGCAAAAGAGGCTTTTCAAAGAGAGTCAACTCAGCATAGTGCAAAAGTCAAGTACAATCCTAAAATATAATAGTGAAGAGTCACAAAGTCCTTTTGTATGACAGCCTCGTTAATTCATTTGTCTTTCCCTTGTGAAAAAGAATCAACAAAAGTTTATTCAACTCCACGTCTTTTAATTTTGGAATTTAAAACTAAGACTAGGCTCTTTTAGACATATTTTATGCATACATTCCCACATATAAAAGAACCCACACACCATTCAAACAGCCTTTTAAGATCTCATGTTGGAATAAAAGCATATACCAAAATACAAGCATAATACTTACCAGAATATTCTTTAAATTGGGGAAAAAATCTTGTAAAATATAGAACCATTGAAGCATATAAAATGCAAGCACCATGATGATGATTACAAGTATGACAATGATCATTCTCATTGTAATTTCTTTACATTATTATTATTATTGTAACTATGTACTTGCTACTACCACTTACATCACAATGAGCTTTTTTCCTCTTATACAAAACTTAACAATGTAATTTGATATTTAAAAAAACTTTTACTTCTATAATAATAATTACAGAAAGAAGGGCGTATAACAACGAGCGTGGAGTGCCATTTGTGGGCTCGTAATGCAACCTACCGAGTTCAACTACGGGAAAAGTCAACCAAAATTGTTATCGCTAAGAGTCGGCCTATCCGGTAAGTCCCGTGGCTCGCGTGTGAATTTCTCTCAGTTCCATCTTAATTGCTCTCATAACCAGAAACATACTAATGGACACATGCCTACTGGTTAACTTAACAATGATATTAAGTATTTCTATTTTAGAGCACTATTATATTACTACATGCTTTCACTGACTTTCTATTCTTTCTTTCTCTCTTTCTCTCCATGTAATTTAATGTAATCTATGAGCAGATACTTCCCTACATATATATAATAATAATAATAATAATAATATTAGAAGGCAATAGTCATCATAATATAATCTAACTAACGTTTTATTTCTGGCCAGTTGGATTTTGACCATTGCATTACTTTCACCCATTCCTATCTCCCATTATTCTTATACTTGAAATTTTATCAGTATTCCCCCCCTCGTGTAGAATAAAACCACGGTTGGTGTACATAGCATACCATGGCCATGCCATCAACTGAACAATCAAGACTACCAAATGCCAACCACTACTACTAAGGCTTTCACTCTAGTACAAATAGTAATACTAGTACAACTGACTGCCAAAAGTACTAACTGCTAACTGCCACTATTATTACCTACTACTTTTACTAGCATAATCTGCTACACTCCAAAGTGGTAAATGTTAAATGTAGCACCACTCTAGTTACTTTACTTATGTTAGGTAACTGTAACATAAATACTTTTGGATTACATTATATGTACATTACTTGCACCGACTAACTACTGACCACACTACGAGGGCTAGAATGGCTACTAACATCACCATCACAATTTCATGATACATTATACGAAAAGCAAGCAACATTACATTATTACTTACAACTTACAATGACAGAACATTCTTTTACACTTTTTAACCAGAGAGAAGCGAAAGAACAAGAGAAAAGAGTAAGAAATGCATAAAAACTTAAACCAAAGGCAAACCACATAAAGTTTTCATATCTGATTGAATATCATTTACTTCTTGCTCACGTAGCTACTTTCACCAGTACAATAGCCCCCATTAGAATAGACTAGAGAATGGAAAAGACATAACATAACAGCAACACCACCACTGTTATAAGTAGTGTTTTGCATTTGGGTAGTATGTGCATGTAGTTTGTATATCTGGCACCGGCAACTTTTACATTTCATTTCACCAGAGGACAAGCAAAAGGGGTACACTACACTACTACACGTGTATGCAGTTTATATTTTGCATCCTTTCTCCATTTAGAAAGCCTATTTTAGAAATAGTGTTAGTATGGCGAGTGCCTAAGTAGACTTAGTGGCAGTGGCATCATCATCATCATCATCTACGCGTTGCATTCATAATACAAAACATGGAGAAATGAGAGCACAACTATTTCCAAGGAATTTTCCTTGGTTCCTTTTGTTATAATAATAAAGCTGTTCTCTGTGTACCCATTGAATTATAAAATCTACTTGCACTGAATTATAAAAGACTCTGATTTTCTATAGAATCTTGTGATCTGCTTATTATTATAATTGTTATTGTCATCATTTCTGCATATCTAATAATAATAACACTAAGATGTTTATATACGAAGAAAGTCATTGGATACTCTTGAAATGACTATGTGCTACTTACTATGGACTCTCATTTCTGATTCGAGTAGAATGACAAAAAGATTTGTAGAGATTGAAGAGATGCAAATGATGTTTTTATATTAAAATTGATTTTTTTAGAGTTGAATGGGGATCACAGTTTTCGATAAACATGAGCAAGTCTACTGTGATGCCTTGTCGAGGTTCCATCAGAGCCCTTGTATCTTATCCAAGTTGCACCCTACCTGGAAAGGACAAGATTCGTATTTACGGACATGAAACTCTTTCAGTTCCAAGTCTTCTTGTCCCCAGTCGTCTCAGTTACATTGGAGAGCAACAAATTCGACCCAATAACAGAGTTGTCACGTTCAGATGCAATCTCTTCCCTCAACGGTAAGCAAGTTTTGTTTGACTGCTCTCTTCTACTCTACAACCACTGTCAATACTACTCTGCTACTAATACACAAAATCCTCTCTATTTCCTATCTAGATGTAATTCCATACAAGAACGATACATATCTCTGTAGGCAGTAAGTACTACTTTAAAACTTACCTATCAAGGACTTTCTCTTAAACTCTTAACCTAGTCCAGAGAGTAACTCTGAACATAAACTCTGAGCTAAGCTGAACTATAAACTAGACTCAAACTCTCTTCTCTTTCTCTAGTCTTCTTACAAGTTAAACATGTACAAGTCCGGATGTCTGGTCTGGTTTTGGTTCTATACTTTTGGTTCCAGTATTGGCAAAGCACACCAGCCACCAGGCTACCACTACCACCAATTCCTTGCTTCGTTGCCAGTATAGAATAAATAGCATTAACAATTCTTAAGTAGCAAAACTCTGTCACAAACCACTTGCTCGCTGAGTGGTAAAACCGACAGAATGAATTTATACTATTTCTTTTAAACCTATAAAACTGGTGTGGGTTCATGGAGACAGTAAAATGTGTGTTACAGGTTTACAGGTTTATCTACGTTAGATGACTGCTTTCTCCTGGATTTAAAAAATTCATTTAGTTTGAGATGTAGGTTGAATATGAAATCTTGAGTTTTGTTGAAATGTGGTTGAATGAAGATTCAAGGGGAGTTTTCGTGAATCACATTAAGAGCTTACTTTCAGTAGAACTCTGTGATGAAGGCAGATGCAACTGTCAAAGATTTATAAATAAGGAATTCTGTCAAACAACTCGTTTTTTTAGATTTGATATAAGCTCGAGCTTATTTGGTTTAAGTTTTATTGAATGACTTGTGACTGACAGTGCAAAAGCGTAGATAAAAATTTGTCTTGGAGAGATAGGGTGATCGTTGAATATATTATTTTGTTAAATTTTAGTTTTCAAAATGATTTTATATTTTTAAATAATCAAATGAATTCTATCGGTATTGAAATGATAATTCACACAATGGATTAATATCTAATAAAGTTTATGCCTGAATATATAGAAAATAATAAGACAGTGTATTTTAAAGACACAATGGGAACAATTTCGTTAAAACATAAACTTTTTTTCATTAACCTAATTACAAAAGTGAATAGTAGGTTGGCTACAATAATCAGTTTCGTTTCATGGTCTTTCAGTAGTTCAAATATTTATTGCAACAAAAGTTCTCCAACGCAATTACCTAATTACTCTTCCTATTATACTATATAAACACAAATGTGCAAAATAGGGCCAAGAAAACCGCAAATGCACAATCTGAGGTTTGCAAAAATTAAATAAGTTTGTTCTCGATTAAGAGGAGTTCTGGTTGGAGAAAGTAATTGAAATTTTCGGTTGAATTTGTTGGAAAATTTAAGTCAATAAAATGAGAGACTTTTGTGACCTGTTTGAAGAAGATTTTTCTACGTTTCTTTAATGTGTAAGTGAATGTCTAACTAGGAGTCACATTTAAAAGGAAATCTAGAGCTCCTTGTACAAGTCGAGAGTTTTACTATAGTTTGAAATGACTTTTCCATAAAATACTCACGTGCATTTGGTTTGTGTGGTGGGTGTTGAGCCTGAGTGAAAGCAGACAGACGGTACTCTTCACTTACATTTGGCAAAAAGGAATCACAGTAGAAAGGAGAAAAGACGAGAAGGATATTTATTGGTGGAAGAGGTAAATTGAGCAAAAAATCATATAAGTGAAACTGAGCTTCAAGGCGTAAAAATCCTCGTTTTATTAACTCTTTCCCATACTATATAGTTCATCCTGATATTGTTCACAAATCAAGTGCCTTTCTTGTCTTTGCTTGGTATCCCTTTTAATTTCTTCTGGTCTTTGAATACATCGAACATTTTTTAAGAATTTTTAAGATTACCTTTTATACTGTGAATAAAAATAAAATTATTTATTGTTGCGATTTTTATGTGATTAAAGAATTACAATATTGCAGACTTCGTACAGACAATGTAACGATCTCTTAGGATAAGTGCTACATGGTTTTAACACATTTGTTTGCGTTGGAATTAAAACACTAAGCTGTATTTCATATATTATATAAAACAGAAGCAACAAGGAGGCAAAAATCTAAAAAAAATCTGAATAAAGAGTGTGCCCAAAGGGATTGTTATTAGGGACTGTTTTACTTGTACTTTACTTCATAGAAACTCGTTTACAGAGTTAGGTAATTATAGCATTTCTTACACAAAACTTAAAGAAATAATTTAAAATGTCAAGCTTGTATCTAAAAATTATCTCCTACTATTAATTTTCTGAACAAATTTATCTTTAACAGGATGTACGTAAGTTTTATAAGGGTCAAAATGTAAGAAAATGGTTTACATTATGAAATCCCTTAAGCTAACTTTTTTGTTCAGATTTTGATGCCTCGTACCTACTACTTTATGTATAAAACATAAAGTTTCATATTCTAAGACGTTGGATGCCTGTCATAATTCCTAAATCACGAAGTATAGTAATCTAATCCATAAAATATTTATTACAACCTAGAATAAACAAAAAAATAGAAAAGGTTGGAAAATTAGGAAGACTAACAAAACTGCATCCAGCCAGACGCTAAATAAATATTTCACAAAATTAAAAGTACAAAGGTTTATCCTGACTTGAACTTACTACAAAGGATCCCTCGGCTCCAATGGAACTAACGAAGTAGAATCTTTTTTTACTTTTTATTTTGAAGACGCTTGAAATTTGAAGAAAACCTACCCCATGATTTATTAACCCATGTAGCTATCTCGTGTACACATAGAAGTAACGTTTCATACTAGCCTTACTTATCACACTGCTATTCTTTTCCCATAATTTTATAAAAATCTTTTGTATAGCTCTGAATGGAGAAAGCTTCTGTATTTTCAGTGATGTAACTGAATTCTAGCTGTATATCAATTGATGATAGTAGTCTTGTGTGTTAGCCAAGGGTGCAGTGTTGGTGCACATTACGTCGTTATAATATTGCTTTTGTATACCTATTTACCAAGGTTCATTTTCCCCTTGAAGGTACTTTAGCTTCACATCCAGGCTCATAATAATACATACTATTGGCTACTGCTCCTCCTTACCTACTTTGAGAAAAGGATTAGATCCCTTTTTTATCCCTTCTTAGACAACCACCGGGCACACTGACTTTTTATAGACGGGCAAGACAGAATAGTTATTTTTGAAGAGAAAGGAGAACCACTAGGTTGTTACTACTGACTTCACTAATCTTAAGCCATGCTGACAGTCAATACTTGTGTGCATAAAGATGTTCATCTTGAGCTTTTCATGCACTTGAGGAAGAAACCCCATTTATTGCATGTAAAGCTAACCAAGGCTTTTGAGCAGTACAATTGCCATAAATGCTTTTTCACACGTTTACACACCAGCTAGAAAAGCTCGAGTAGGAAAGTAAGGCAGGAAGGAAGGTATAATCCTATCAACCTAATTCCTTACTCGTGTTTGCTTTTCTAGAGATTTAGAAAGCAATTGTCTCAACGGTTATGCTCTTACGATGGAAATAAATTTTAAACTCTACTTTTTTGCTATCATTTTTGTCAGTGGGTTTTGAAAAATTAAATGTATGAGCAGGTTAAATAAAGGATTTCCGTCCACCTGCGGACATTCGCTGTCAGATTATAGCTGTAGAAGTGAAATAAGTAGGTATTAGATTACAAGAAGAACCTAAAAATTAATGTACTGTGGAAGTAAGTTGAATTGCTAGAAATAGGATATGAAATGGACCAGCAAATCAACCTGTAGTAAATTGTTGATACTACCAGCCAGAGTTAGATGGGTAAAATTGGGAAAAGCTAAGGCAGAGAAATATTTTATACTTTCTTTGAGTTAACTTCAGAGACGGGCTGGGCTATAAGTTGAAACAAAGATCAATGGAATGAGAAATAATTTATTGGAAAGTTAACTTTATTTTATTGTGTATAATTCTGCAGGTTCCTACGCTTTTGTTTCCAGTACATCAACACAGCTGTGGATGACAGTGTGGCTGTTGTTGTGGAAAAATGCATCCCTACCAACCCTCCTCTTCAGCTTGCAGGCAAGTGTGCCCTTTAGAATTCCCTTAGCAAATTGAACCTAATCGTTAGATTATTGTATTTAGAAATGTTTTTCATCCTTCTAATATATGATGATTGTATCTCTAGATAATAATATACAAAAAGGGCATGCATTCAATTCAGCCGAATCGGCATTTTTAGTCCCTTTTATTAGAGCACAGCAGATTATACTATCCCTGCATTGTAGTTTATTGAGGACCCCAAAAGACACGCAAAACCTTTCAATTCATTAATACAATAATCATATAATAATGACCCTCAAATATCATATTTATGATTTCATACGAATTCGTGAGCTCAATACGAAACAAAGAGACAAAGGGACCCTGCCACTAACTCACAAAGCGAATCCGCTCAACAGTTGCAGATTGCGTATATTATCATGCTCTCTGACTAAATTCACCTCTATGAAGGAGGTAGTCGAAGTAGTATAAGCAATACGAAAAGTTTAAATATTTGTAGTTGTTATTCGGAACCAGTATTCATTTCATTTCAGACTTGATTTCATAATGGCTAAGCTAATAAATGGCTTCATACTACAAGTCTGTACCATCACCAGATGTACAATGAATGTTTTTGCCCTTGTACTTTCATCTTGTTAAGGTAATAGTGGATTTTGCTAATTAATTGTATGATTAATTAGATGGAGGTTGGGGAAAATGGAGCTCTTGGACCCCTTGCTCTGTCACGTGTGGGCCAGAGGGGAAACAATACCGATACCGATTTTGTGACAATCCACCTCCATCCTCTGGTGCTAACTTTTGTCAAGTAAGTTTTCTACTCAAATTCTAACCCCGTTTTGCTACCCGTCTTTTAATAATGTTAAAGGAACTCCTAATAATATCAGAAACGTAGACTCTCATTCCTGAAGTAAGTAATCTTTGAGTATTTGAGCTGGAACTAGAAAGTCAAACTACTGATGACGGTACGATGATGATATTTTTAATATAAAAAAGGGGAAAGATTTCATTTCCCTCTTGGATGATTCTGAATCTGAAAAGTAGAGCTGATGATAGTTTTCTTCTTGATGCTGACGCTAGTTTATAACTTCCTATATTATTTTATACAATCAAAGTCTGAATGAGGGATTGTGTGTGTATGTGTATGTGGAGACTACACATAGCCTAGATTTAAAAACCCCTTGGTCCTACTTCTAGTTCTAACTAGTTTTAAGTCCCATCCCAGCTCCCGACAAGCTCATCACATCATTTCGTGGTTTTCTCCGTGGTATGTGGTGGATGGGACTAGAACCTAGCTAGGACTTTTAGGACAAGCTTTGGCTAGGGACAAGAGATGAATCATATTTCGGTGTTTTCACTTTATACAGGATGTTCGAGTAGTCAGATGGGTAAAATATGTATAGGAAGTTGTCTTATAATCATCATCATCATCATCATCAATTGGATTTTATTATGTAACTCCATGCTCTTTCCCTTGCTTTCATGCAAATGATGATGATGGCATCAACTCAACACCATGCAATGCAATGCAATCATCATATATCAAAATATCAACCAATGCACTTCACTACTCTTATTACCACTACTACCCTATTATACAGATTTTAACATCTCACCCTGGCCCCACTTCAGACTATAAAGTATATCATACACACGCTTGAATCTTCAGTCTTTTATTCTTCTGGGGGTGAATGAATGGGGATATTGAAGATGAGTTGAGAGGGATTTTTTTTCTACCTAGCAAAAGAAAGTCAGAGTCGGGTAAAAAACGCCGAGGGTAGTTTTTATCATTTTATTGCATTTTTTACAAGCAGCAGGAAGTTTGTTTTTTACTCTTTGAAGCTTTAAATTTTAAAATGATGCTCTCAGTCTAGGGCTTCCATTTTATTGTGTATTATTAGACTCTTCAACTTTGTTAATGCAATTATCTACTTGTGCGTGTAGTACAAATAAAGCTGATGTAGTGTACACCATGTTACAAACTGTAGATTTGTTTGACACTTCATCTAATATCTTTTTAGAAGAATTTTCTTTCATTTGAAGAAACTTATGTTATTATAGAGAACATCAAATGAACTCGAAATGAAATTTCTAAGAGCAAGGGACACACCGAATGAAACGTAATGGCAAGAAAAGCTTATGATGATAAGAGTATTAAATATAACTACATGTGTCACATAAGTACGAAATACAATCGTGATAATTATCAAAAGGAATAGCCCGAATAGTCATTAAAAAGAGGTAGTAAAAGATGATGATTTTGACAATGATGATGATGATGATGGCAGTGATGATTACAGTGATGAGCGTGATGAAATGAAACAAAAGCAGGTTTCATTGTTTGTCATTTCCTTTTAATTTCCGTGTATCATATAATAAAACAAGATATTATGTTAGCATTGTCACCTCATTTCATATCTGTGACTCCATGTGGGAACTATCTTTACATTAATATAAATCATTCCTACGCTATATAATCATGATGATAATGATGAAAATTCTGTGATGATGATGTGATGGTAGACAGTTAATTTATTCTATTACAACCTGAATGCCATTTATGCAACCCTAGACATAGAATGTAAAGTAACATGATGACCCATACTTGTTCTTGTCCTCAGGGAGATGCTGTTGAGGAGAGGTCATGTGATAACAATGTGGCCGAGTGCCCTCAAGACACTTCAATCATATATGTTGATACCACAAGCAGTAGTGGCAGAAGTAGTTCATCTGGTGAAAGTCCCAACCAACCCCATTTGCACGAATTCCCCCGTCATCACCGCAACTTTGACCAATTCTACGAGTACCTACAGCAGAATAATATCACTTCTACACCTGGATGTGAATGTGGATGCATTTTATATGACCTCGTTCCTCAGATAAATGACACTCTGGCCATTATCATTTCCTCTAATCACTCATCCCCTTGTGCTGATGAGGATGAAGTAGATCACCATAAGTTGAAGTGGATTTTACACGTAAGACAATCCTCCTCTGCCCTTTCTTATCTTTGCCTTATCTGGAAAGTAATTCTTATTATTTTAGTCTTTGTTACACAAGTTATATTTTAATTCCATTCTACTCACATTTCTTACCCACCACGAACTAAACTCTCCTTGAAAGAAGTCATTCATGCATAAGTTCCAACGTAGTAAAGAACCATAAGGAATTATTACATAAAAATAGTTGGACTCAAAGAAGCGTGAGGGAATATGTAAGAAACTATGTATAACATACCATGAGCATAACTACATAATTTAATAATATAATAATATGAAAGAATTTTCTGCATATTATAACTCTATAAAATTCAAACTGCTCTCTTTTCTTAATTTCTATAAGAGTATTAGTAGTTGAGTGAGAGTAAGAAGTTTGATATAAATGTACCATTTAAGAAACATTATGGCATTATTGTATTATAAGTGCTCCTGGTTCCTAATGTACAAAGCTTTAAAAGTAGTCATTCGTGGAAGAATTTGAGCAATGTGAGAAGTAAAATTTTCATGAAATACACGAATATGCTTTCTTCTATTTTATTTTTTCACTTTCTCCTTTAGTTTGGATTTATCTGAATTGAGTTACATATAAAAGCACATTTCTTCCCTTTCATGTTTAATGTCTGTCTTCCACGTAGTAGTAGTTCTTCAAGAAAAAGAAAGTTACTTTAAATGCTTTACACTTGCACACAATCCTTTTGCAAAATGTACCATTCCGTAACAAGACTGTCAGTCAGCGAAATAAAGTTTGTACATGTGTGTACTTTGCATTTTCTAGAAAGTAAAATTATGTCAAATTCCCTGCTGATACACAATGAGTTAATTTTATTAAGAGGTTAGTCAAACTAAATAATTTTAGATTTAAAATGTTTTTAACCACTTAAAAGTAAAACGCGATTTAGAACCCCATGGGGAGTTATTGTTTCAAAGCAATTATTGAAGCCAGTTTAACATGAAGAGAGGGAATTTTAACATTGGAAGGATAGGAGGGGTGGGGGGGGGGGGGGTTCGAAATCGCGTTTTAAGGTGCTCTTTGTTTTTAATCATAACCTCAATTTTAAGTTAGGTAGATTGGTTGAGCCAAGGCACGTGGAACGTATTTGATACATATTTTACTCAAAGTATTAACTAAAATAAAGTTTTGAATATTTGTAAAGCTTATTAGTGAAAGCCTCCTGGGTTACAAATCCTATTCATTAGAGTTTTTATTGTAGTTTCAGCAAAGAAAGAACTGATAAGAGAAAATTAAAGACATGTCAAATTTTCATGACAAGGGAAAATTCACAATTTACTTTAGTTACTTTTATACTATATTGAGTTTATTAGAGTAGATGAAATAATAAAAAGCTCACTAAAATAATTGGTAAAATCTATTTATATAAACTAAAGAATGCTAATGTATCATTTTGCTTCGAAGACAATGACTTTGAGTGATGAAGGGGGATAGAAATACAAGGTACAAACGAAAATTTAAGCCTAGAAATTCTCAGGTTGTGTAGGTTTCATACAAAAATTAATACTATTAGAGATGGAAATCTGACAATTCAGTTGGAAAATTCTACATTCTTGGTAATAAGATGAAACTGTGGCAATCACATCTATTCCATCTACTTTAATAACCTAAGGCTGTTATAGCAAACTTACAGACAGGTCTTTTCATAACTACCTTAGTTTCTTTAATCTAGGCTCTTCAACTGGGCGAAATGAAAGGGTTCAAATCTATTGAAACCCATGCCCGTATTAAAAATTCAATTTAAATGGTGCCTACTGGAAGTCTACGAGCACAGTTGTTTGTAATTAGTTTCATCATGATCATATGAATAAGCTTATGTGAACTCGTAACTAGGCGAAAAATTAATCAAGAGACGTTTGTCTGGATTATACATGGAGTTATGGAGTTGTATAATAATAATAGGTGAATACCTACGTTAAAAATACAGAAGGAGGATGTAAATGTAAGCATTTTTGTGAAGGCCGATGGTATTAAAATAATATTTGATCAATTATGCCTATATTTTTAAAAGCTATGCATTTAAATTGCCTCGTTTTGGTAGTAAATATCTTAGCTTAATTTTTAACGCTTGAATATAGTTCTACAAAGAGAGCATGATATACCAAAAATACATAGGGCTTTCCCAGCTAAATTTGTATAGTTACAGAATGCTACATGATTAAAAGAGTCATATTTGTAGAAAAACAGATAATGCTGACATTCAGGTACCGTACCACCTGTCCTAATCTCAAGAGTCATTCAGATTCAAATGTACACATGGGCAAACCCATTAAATAACTAGTGAAAGGAATAAAACCTTCTATTTATAACTAAAGGAAGTGAATGGCATCGTCCATTGAATATATTTTCACACACTCTTGCCCAAAGAAAGTGTGTACGTAGAGTGAAGTAAGTACTGACTGACGGGCACATTACAAAACAATAAGATCCACCACCACCACTCACGCTTACACAAACCAAGCAAACATAGGTATACGCGTGTATCTCAATCTCATTTGGATCGTGAAAGTTATAAGAATGAGGACAGGGAATACCATTCGTAAAGTGTTAAAAGAAACCTTATAAAACTAGGACTGGACACAAGAGAATCAGTTTGGAATACTTTCTCCAGCTTTCCCAAGTTACCCTGTAGAGTGTCAGTCATGCATGCAGTGAGTAATCTCAAAGTGAAGATCAGGGTGAGTCGTTGTGAGTAATAGTTGAGTAGTATGGACTTGCCCCTACTACAAATCCTTCTACTTTTTTCTGATATTTTGATTCTGATTGTCTATCCCAAGTCCCAAGAACTCAACTCTCTCTTTCACTTTCACCCTTTATTTACTTTACTTATCCTAGGATTTCAGAAATCTCTTTTCCGGAGCTTAAGATATTTGGTCTATTCGGTTACCCTCTATTTACCTAGCTTATCGAGTTTGTTGAGAAACAACAATTGAAATAATGTTAACAAAAAGTAGGGTGCTTTTTCCACACTAACTTTCTCTAATGCTTTCTCCGTATATAAAATATTTTAACATTTCTTAACGATTCTTTCTGTTTATACAGATGTTCGTATGCAAAAATATTTACATAAATGAAGATAAAAATTCTTTTTAACTTACTTGTATCAGCAAAATTCTGTTTCTATGCAAAACAATGACGCTTGTGAGTTGTGACTAACAGCTATAGACCAATGCTCATGGATGCGGAGTCAGAAGGATTCAGGGAAGCATGTAAATAGAAAAAAGAGTTAGGAGCAATTACACTATAAATAATTCATCGTATTTTCTACGAATTTATTTTGTTTATTCATGCTCTGAAAGCATATTATTTACTTTATTTCATTTCACCATCATAGCTATATAACTACTGCTTGGTGTCTTCTGGTGGAGAAAGTTTATGCAATTTAAGTGTGATCACTGAACCAAGAAGATAAATGATGGAGTTTGAATTCCACTGCATAAAATAATATGATTACATATATGATATAGAATAAACGATGAAAAAACTTTCTGCACGACTGATTTTGAATACCATTATGTTTCATACACGTAACACTTTCTTACAATATGGTCAAGGCCATTTCAAGACATTCATAGGCTCATAAAAATGTCATTCAATAGGACTAGTTGCTTCGAAAACCTTTTAAATAAATAATTCTATAACCCTGTAGTAACTACACTTTAGCAGCAGGGACACTTCCATAGTTTAAAGTCATTTTTACTCCTATAGTGTAAATAAAAATAACAAGGTATTATGCCCGATCCACATGGACAAATACCGTTTGGCCTAAATATTGATTCGATTCAGATAATAAGGACATTAGGGACTCAATCCAGTTCACACACACAACATGTTTAGGAAAGAAAGATAAAATATCGGAAGAAATAAACAAAAGAAAAGTAGTGACAAAGAGCTTATCCCTCTTCTTCGGGATAAACGGATTGCGTGAGAAAGAATGCTTAAAAATTTGTATTGGTCTTCTGTTCTTTGGTTGGCATGTTTGTCTTATCCAGGTTGATATATGAGGCTGTGACAAATAATAATGTTATTACCTTATACCATTACCCATGATTCTTGGCTCATATGTAACATTTTTACACTATTATCTTACAGTTTATACGATGTTTATGTAACTGATTCAAAAGAAATAGAAACAGTTGACCATGAGGGTCTTTTTTTCTTGTTTGATACAGGCAAAAGACGAAAGAGATCGAATTCGACTAGAGATCTCAGAGTTAGAGGTACACTGTGTAAAGATAACATTTCGAGATGGGAACACGACAGATTCCAATTTGTTGCAAGTGATCACATCTCAGGAGAAAGAAGAACATCAAGAACTAAATCATTACTACGATGAACTTCTCCTTAGTCAATCTTCCCAACAACACCAACAAAACCAGTATGATGGGGATGAAAGTAATAATAAAAAGGAGCAAAATTTATATGAGTTGACCCTTGAATCCACTGGGGCATCATTATCCATCGCTACTGCTTCAGACTCAAACAAAAACTGCTCGGGACAATTCATCTATTTTATTGCTTATTACTCCATTCTGACTTCGCCAAATTCTTCCCCTACACTTCTTGGTAAGTAACAACAACTATTCCTTCCTATTGCTTTTTTAACTCTTAAGTCTTATCTTTAAGTCTTGATTTCCTTGAGAAGAGGAAAAGATCTAACATGTTTCTTTTTCTCAATCATCAACCTGTCTTTTACTCATCAGAAGAGATAACGTAATATATCATCATGAACATGATCATCATCTCGATCTTCATCATATCATGTTCCTTTTTCTAGAAAGGTTTCCTATTTATACGGAAATTGATGGTGGTGATAGCAGAAGGTGTGCCAGAGGTATATGTAGAGGTAGAGAGAGAGAAAGTACAAAATCCTTTTTTACAATCTCCCATGTGTCTCAACTCTCTCAACTCAATTCCCTACTGAATTTTTTTCCAGTTTTTCTCTCAGGGTTGGTTATTAAACTCATACGCTTCGTCGGCATCATCCAGGTTACATCACATTCCATCTGCATTGATTGGAGTTAGTTTTTTTTAGTTGAGGAAATGTTGCTAAGAAAAATCATATATATTGTAATTGCTACATCTCTTAGTTGTAACGAAGACGAAAGTGGGCATAGAAGCATGTTATGCGGTGTTCTACTTTAGTAACTTTTGTATTGAATTTAGTGAAGGTTCACTTACACGATAAAATGAAGGACTTTGAGGCTAATGAATTCAACAACATCATTAAAATTCAATTTACATAAAATATAGAGGATATATGCATTAAATTGTATACGTATGCAATTGTTTCTGGGATTATTATTAGGTTCATGCAAATGAATCGGCGTACATAATACAAATGGAAAGTTGGGTAAGTAGGTAACGGCATCGTTGTTTGTGTAGGTTGCATGTGTATGAAATGAATAGGTAAAGTATCTTTGTTCAAAGTTCAACCGAGGGTACAATTTCCGTACAATGTATTTTCAGGGATAAGGAAGAAAGTTTAGCATTGATTAATAAACTTGGGGCAGGCTTGTTATGTACCAGTTGGTTTATGCTACTAGGTATAATATTATAATCTATTTGAAACTGGAATGAATCCTAGAGGAAGATGAAAGTAGCTTTAGTATCAATGCTTATTTGCGAAACAACTGGAATCAAAAGGAGTTGCAATTAAATTTAACAACTTTTGGCTCACTTGCTCCTTTACTGTATTCTATCATGAAGTACAAAAGTATTAAACTTGAAGCTGCAATGCAATACAACTAACTGGAACATAATGCATAAACAGTTGAGCAGGCAGACAAGAAAACTAACTGGCTGGAATTAGTGAGAGAAATTGCACAATTAGAAACAAACACTTTTGTGATAAACTATACATATAGGTAAAGGTCTAGAGGACTTGACTATCTAGGTACATAGTCGCTAACAATGATAATAATGACAATGTAATGTGAGACTCACGTAGACGATGGTATTTACTCAGGAACATAAAGTGAGTCTTCAAGGTAAAAGTAGAAAGTCGCTCTTGTCTGGCTTAAATTCTCAGAATGTGTCCTACCTAGATATAACATGAATCCATGAAGGTAACGCGTAAAATCCTTTAGAAAGGTAAGGATGAACAAGGAAATGGTGACATGGGTAAAATTATGAGATTTTAAAGATGACGATGAAGAATATGTTTATGTTGACGTTGCAGAGCCCGCAGGGACACCAGTTGTAACCTGGATTTCATACGAATTTTGGACATTCCTCGTGCTAAAGCTCATCTTGGTATTCTTCATAGTCGTCGTCGTCCTCTCAGGTTGTGGGGGCTGCGTGACGAAAGCATATCGAAAAGAGAAATACAAGCAGTTGAAATGTTTTGATAATGAAGATGAAGAGGGATGTTCAGATGGGACAAGTAATCCAGGGGGAGATGATGACACTTCCAGATGTACTTCGGTTACTCTAATGTCTTTTGACTATACGTACTGGAGGCGACTCAGAATTCAGCGACTGAAATACTTTCTCCTGCGACCACGACCACTCAACTATATTTCGGCCAAAGTTAAGTCTTTCCCAACCACACCGACTCATCATCGTGTCACCACGAAGAGAAACCCTGAGAGATCCCAACCTGCTCACCCTGGTAGTTATTCTTAACCTTTTGTAACAACTACTCGTGAGTCTGCTATTGCTGTCACTAATACTCCAGCTCGAAATACTAGGCCAAACCAACATGCAGTTTCTACCGATATTGTAAATGCTTATTGTTGTTCTTCCACAGCCGGGTGCTCTAGTCGCAGTACAACCAATACGGGTCCTGAAGCCAATGCCACAACATCAGGCCAGGATAAATCTAAATACAAAATCACTAAATCGATCAGTTTGTCAGAGACAAATCTTAAAGTTAGAGAAACGGTAAAAACATCCGAGTCTATGGTGGGCAGTAGTAAAAAGAGACGAAGTAAAAAATATCCAGAGGACGAGTGGCCAGTTGTAGTAGTGGTGCAACGGAAGGGAGAAGATGAAGGAGGTGCTGATGGTGCAAAATCCAAGATGACTAAAGCTATTTATTGTGCTGATCCCTCGGGTAGTAGAACTCCTCGGAGTGTTGGAAGTACCTCCGTGTCCAATTCTTTAAATGGATCCGAACCAACCTCCTTTTCAATGTCAACTCCAACAAACGCTTCTTCCTCCTTGTCTGAGAATTCGGTAAGACAAAATGAAAAGCTTTTAAAGGAAAAAGAGAACCTTAAAAGGAGAGGTAGTAGTGACAAAGATAGGGAGAAAGTAGTCCTTTTAGTTGGTGACAAGGAGATACAGTACAAGCAACAGCCGCAACACCATAACCGTCATTCCCAACCTGAAAAACAGGAGAAAAAGAAGTATTCCAAGCGAAAAATTTCAAGTAATTTGACTGATAAGAAAGGGGTAGGAAATAATAATAATGAGAAAGTGAAGCGAGGAAAAGAGCAACAACAGCATTATCATGGTGAGATGACAGGTTTACAGAAGAAAGACATTGGAAAGTCTGAGCTATCAGTGGCAACCGCACAAAGCCTTCGTCTTTCAAGTAGTTGTGGCGAAGATGAGTCTCGGGTTGCTAGTAGAGCTGAGATGGAGGATGCAGATCATGATTTTGAAATGGATTATTATGATTATGATGTCATGAATGTGGGCACAATTCCCGGCTCCTATTTAGGTCTTGAGCCAGCCTTTGTTCTTTGGAACTCTGAAGTCTACCAACAAGAAGATCATGATGAGGATGATGATGATGGGGATGAGGACAATGTTGCTGAGGGTGATGAGCAAGAACCAGAAGACAATCTTATCTTTCCAAGTAGTAGTAATGCTAGTAATAACACATCCTTTCATGAAGACAATTTCTATGATTGCGATATAGAAATGACTACTCATACGATGACAAGCACTGCTAGCACAAGTCTTGGCATTTTCTCTGATCCAAATTTCAAGAGTAGCAACTGCAGTCTTAATAATAAGAAAGCACCTAATACCAAGGACAGACGAGGAATCACTGTGCAAGAAACATCTTTAGTAGACACACTCAAATTTGCTGATGAGGAAGACACCGACGACGATAATGCCACACAGGCCTCTGACTCTATATTTGATAATGAGCATGATTTAATCAAAGATCCTGTTTCTCATCAGAATCTAACCTCCTGTAGCTGAATTTAAGTTGTCCTATCTTACTTCTCAGCCCATTTCTCTATTCTTCCTTGAACATTCCCGAAACCGTAATACTTTCTACTGTTGTATAATAACTATGACATACAAATATTCGAGAAATAATTTCTCCATATTATTAATACTTGTATCACATTTAAAACTAGATATAGTAGCCATACTTGCTAGCAACATAAAAGGATTTATGACTGTTAATATAGAGCTTCTGCTCTGTATCTTTATTATTTTCTCTACTTGAGCGTTGAGCCCAGGGCATCATTATCCTATACTTTCTCCTGTTGCAAATACTTGCACCAATTATAATTTCCCTAATATACATCAAGTACTTACTGTAATAATAGTATTATATTATCATAAGTCTTTGTATGTATGTGTCCTTAAAGTTGTAGTAAATGTACGTGTAGACTAATACTAATAATACCGGATTTAAAACTTGAGTCCTACAGTGCCCCGAGTTTGCTCCCATCCCAGTACACAGTAGTATCAACAGATTTTGTTCCTATTTCTCATCTTCTAGGTCGGATGGTGTATTTCTCCCATAGTTGTTACAAGCTTAAGTGTTAATAAGTATCGTCTGATGATACCTTTACAAACTAGATGCATAGTCAGTGATATGTTTAGAATTGGGTTTGCTAATTAGATTTCATATCTGGTGTAACGAAGCGTTTAATGTTCATCGTTACACTACATATTTTATTTATAGTCATGAAAACCCTGTTTTATCTCATGAACTTTACTTCCTGTTCTGACTTCTTTCTGATGCTCTTATATCACTTACTTTCACCAACTTCAACCAGGTTTGCCTGATGCTGATGTTAACTAATAATGTTAAGTACTTTCGTTGTGTGGAAAGGAAGTCTCTTTGCTTTGCATGAAAGGTAAAAGCAAGATGTTACTAAATGATCAGCCCTGTTTGCGACATCAAAGGGGAACATATTAATTAGCTTCCGGAGTCAGTCCTGGCAATCATAAAGTGTATAGCAGTCCGGTCGGGTACAGTCTTTTCAGTTCATTATGGCTTTTCCTTCGTATTCCTACTATGCATTCAAAGTATTAAAATGAGTTAAACACCGGAATGAAAACACTGAATTGGTATGCTATGCGTAGCCCTACTCACAGTAGGGTATCAACTTGCCCTGAAGAGAGATCTAAAGATGTAAAAAGGAAGATTCTGCTTTGTTCAATGTAAACAAGAAATTTCGTCAATGTTTTTAATGGATTCTGTTTTGAAACCGTTTTTACATATAACTTATTCAAACAGTCAAAACTTCAATATTATTCTCACTATTATTCTCAAAAGTTTAAATGATATACACTCTAATGAGTTAACAGGTAATACATGAAATAGGAAATTTGCAAGTTTCGAACATCAAACTGCAACATTCATAGTAATACATTTTAAAGTGGGTACGGGTCTTTCCAATTTTATTGGTTGACACTTGAAAACGAAGTCACATACTTTTGGTTTCGTTTTTAGCTCTCATACCCCAATATTTTACGGTCTTAAAATTTAATGTTCTAAAGAATCAATTAGGTCATAAAATGAATACCAAAAGTATTGAGCATCGACTGGCGATCAAGGCTGGAAGGATGTACTGCCAACGAAAATCCCAATGGATATACAATATTTAATTAAAGTCTTTATTCAAAAATCTTGTAACATTTTGTTAAACTGAACACTCAATTTATATGGTTAACTTCCATTTATCTCTGCATTGTCATTAATTAATTTTAAAGCTATCATAATAAAAAATAGGTTCAAATACCAAGGGACCGGGCATCCCGCAGACTCAATTTCTTCTCTCCTGTTTTGGAACAAATGTTTCTGAACAGGTCAACTTTGTTGACTGCAGCTTCGAATTCTTTCGCTTTGCGATGAGCTACACGAATTACATCATCCGGTATTCCAGCTAGCCTAGCAGCGTTGAAGCCATACGACTTTGGACAAGCACCAGGTGCCATTTTGTACAAAAATGTGATTGTTTCTTGGGTTGGATCGTCTTCATTTTCATTTTCAACCATACAAGCCTAAAATTATATGCAAAATCAGTACTTATTTGAACAATTTTTCCTCATTCAGATAACCCTTAATTGAACTATTTTTCATAGAATTACCATATGCCCTAGCTGAACAGATGGTAGATGTTCTATAGCATCAACCAACGTGTGGTAATGCGTGGAGAACACTGTTCTGCAGCGTCTTTCAGCTAAAGCAGTAGATACTGCGTAAGCTATAGAAGTTCCATCGTAAGTAGCTGTTCCGCGACCCAACTCGTCCATGAGAACCAATGAATCAATAGTGGAATGTTTAAGTATGGCACTTGTCTCACTCATCTCAACAAAGAATGTACTTTCACCTTCTCCTATATTATCGTTTGCCCCAAGACGTGTAAAAATGCGATCAACCACACTCATTTCACACTTACTAGCAGGAACATAGCAGCCCTGTTGTTTAACAATATATTTTAAAATACTTTAGTTTGGATTCCATAGTTTGCCTGACATATTGAACATGCCATAAATTGAGTATAATAATCATACCACATGAGCCAGAATTGTCAAAACTCCAACTTGTCTCATCAGAGTAGACTTTCCACCCATATTCGGACCCGTCAAAAGAACAAAGGTTCCTTTCTCTCCCTGAGATTCGTCTTCTAAAGCTCCCAACTTGCAAGAATTGGGAATGTAACTGTCAGGAGAAATGCACGGATGGCGTCCATCAACTATATTTACGAATGGTCTTTCCGAATAAATGACGCTAGGTCGGCACATGTCTTCACAGCTTCCAGAAAATGCAGACAGGGATAGAAGAACATCCAATGATCCGATACATTCTACTGCCTGTTTCCAGATTTCCCGACTAATCACATTAATTCAATTCTGTTAATATCTTCGAATATAAAATTAATATTTTTTTTCCTTGTCTACTTACTGCTTATCAAATTGTTCAAAAATTCGCCGTGTAATATCCCGCAAAACTTCCTCGCGAACAGTTTCGGCTTGCATAATAGTAGCCAAAAATTCCTGTCAATTCGTTGAAACCACGTTGAAAATCGTTTGATAGACTAATCAGATGGATGATTAAAAAATTGTTTGAAAACTTTATTGTACCTTGGTTTTAGAATTGTAATAGCGTTTAAATCCTTTCTTTGATGAGCTCATTTCAAATTCTTTAGGTACAGATACATTATCAGGCACTTCCAACTGAAATCTTTTCTTATCGGATCCAAAGTATGTGACACGAGAGCGCAATTCTTTGCTGACCTGCTTTAAATAAGCAGCAGCTTCACGGTCAACTTCAACCACAGCAGCTTTGGCGTTGTCAAACTCTTCGTCTACACCATCTTTGGGTATTATTTTGCCTTCCTTAGATGCCGCCTGCTGATTGAATGAATTCTACAAACAGTAAACGAATATTAATAAATTATTATTAGTGAAATCTCAAGGTGGTGGTCACGAAATAACTTTGCTGTATTCAACTATGTTACATCAAAGTGCTCCAGAAGTTTATCCAAATTAGGAAATTGAGAAACAATCTGAGAAAGCAATGCCGACTTCACTTCCACTTCGCTGTCTAAAATAAAATGATAAATAACAATAGCGTATTTGAGCATGCGCAAAAACAATACTTCACAAGAGGCACTAAATCCATATTTGAATGCGGTTATTACTTTGAATCAATTTAATCAACGTGTTGCATGTCTTGAAACCTTTCAGTACAGAAATTAGATCAGAAATTTTGTTCTTTGAATACTTGATTTCTTCAAAGAAAAACGCCCTTCCATCCGGATGATTTTTGCTTCTATGTGAACTTCCCAAATAGTGCACTCTAAAAGCAGAAAACATTTAGACTAATGTTGATTTGACATGTAACAAATATGGTTACTGCTATTACTTGCTAAGCAGGCGCTCCAGATCTGGTAGTGTCTTAAGCATAGGAACAATTTTTTCAGTCAATTCATTAAGAGCCATCAATTCTTCTACAGCATCCAGACGTTCTGAAATTTCCTCCGGAATGGCCAACGGCATGCATACCCAATGTCGCAGCAATCTTTTTCCGAAATGAGTAGCACATCGATCTAGACTACTCAAAAGATTCTGAGCCCCTTCCGTTATATCTAAATTTCTCAGTGATATGCCATCCAAAACCTATAATAGTCAAGAAGCAATGTCACCACAGAAGAAAGATAACATAGAATATATAGGGACGGCAAAACATTTTCCTAAACATACCATATACTTTGGACCTCGACAACGAGCAGGCAAATCTGGTATCACATCAGCGGATAATGCATCCACCGGCTCATAAGTCACAAATCGCTTCAACGAGAGCAGGTCATTATCTAAAAGGCAGAGCTTTAAAAACCACACAACTCCACCAAGACCTTTAAGTCCAAGTTCCCATCCTTCCTTAGGAGTCAACCCCAGACTGTCGCCTAATAAAGCCATACGAAAAAATTATCAATCATGATTACAATGTAGTTTACTGAAGATTGTAAAGTACCTTCGGATAATAAGCTTTTCATGTTTTCTGGCCAAGCAGGATCATCCGATGAGCTGTCACGGAAGAAGCTTTGCTCAGCAAGATATTTTAATACCTTTTGAGCACCCCAAAATTCTGACTCGGGAATAAGGGCATCTTTTCGCACTCCAGTGTAGTTATTGAAGAGCTGTTGAGTACTTGAACTGAGTTTGCCTCTCTCATGCAAAATCTACAAGACATACACATACAATCATAAATGATCGAAGACCACAAACTTCATTCAAATTCTGAATTAATAAAACACTACACAGGTATGACGTACTTGAGCTGGAATGTGATGTGACAACAAAGTTCGAAGACGGGAACAATGTCGATCGTCTGTAAACTGGCCAATATGAAAGGTGCCAATAGTAGTATCAATGAAACAAACTCCAAACTCAGAAGGGCCACTGGAAGAAACCTGAAAATGTAAAATTTCAGATAAGTTACAGGAAAACTAACGTGTGTATGAACATGAATGAACGAGCTGAATCAGCCTCCGGTACATTACCTTCTCAACGATTCCGTACAAGAACACAGATTCAGGATTAAACGGGTTACTATACGCATCGTCTTGAAAGGAAGCATATCTGACACCGCGGGTAGCTATCTGGCATATCTCTCGCTTAACTACTTTATCAAATTTTGTAGCTTTGATTTCTGTAACAAAAAAACGCAAACGTAAGCTTCAAGTTTTTATATGATGTTGTATAACTTATACTCACTTTTGCACCGCTCATTCATCATATCTGGCGTTTCAGTCTGCTCGATTCTAGCTACTTTGTATCCTTTTTGTACAAGTGCAGAAGCCATTTTTGAATACGATATTTCAGGAAATCCACTATGCGCAAAGTCTCCCTAAAAATGCACAGCGACATTCAGTAATTTATTGCGATTAGAAAACTTAACAAATAGGAAAGGTACCTTCATATAAATGATTCCCAATTCTTCAGCTGCCGTCACCGCATCCATATGATAAAACTCATAGAACTTTCCAACTTTGAAAAACAAAACTGTATCATAGTTTTGAGATTTAAGTACCCACCACTGACGCAAACCCTATTTCATTAACACATCAATTACTCCACTATCCTATATCTTTTAGACCAATAAAACGATTTATATTTTTAAACCAGGTAACATGACTTACAGGTGTAAGACTGTCCAAAAACTCCTTTGGAATATACACTGTCCGAGAATTATAATTAGGATCCGAAGGAGCTCGTTTATTTGCATCTTTTATTTTGTCAGGCTGTAAAAACGAAAGTTTCAGATGCGGCCACTGTTCCGTTCTATCAACAGTTGCAAGTGTTGCAGTTGTACTTTGTGGTTTGGGACTAGCAGCTTCAGAACTTGAAAACTGAGATAATCGTGCCTGTAAACTTGTTCTGGTAGCGGACTTAGGAGTTGCTAAGACTTCAGTCACATTACTCTTTCCCTAAATTAATTAAGAAACCCATTAAGCAGTTTTTTATAAATGTAACTCTACGCATTTTATAATATTCCAATCAATGCAAATCTCACCTTTGCCTTTGTACTTTTTTTTGATCGAGATTCTTTCCTTTCCTTGTCATCCTCTTCGTCTGAAGTACTCAATTTATCATCATCTTCGTCAACAACACTAGAATGAGCATCTGAATCCGATTCCTCAGACTCATCACCATTCTTTCGAGGACTATACTCATTGTCTGACTCAGACTCTTTTCGACTTTTTCGCTGTCCATTTACCTTCCTAGTGTTCGGCTTCTTGCTTTTATCCGTCCTTTCTCGTTTCTCAACTTCAGTACTTCCCTCATTATTGTTATCATGCTCATCATCACTAGACTCGATAACTTTAATTCTCTTTCTGGCCTGCACTTTTGAACTTCTCTTAGCCCGGCTTCGTGGAGGGCTGTCATCCATAGGTTCAACACCATCCGTGCCTTCAGCATCTGCATTGTCGTTACCTTCAATGTCGAAATTTACCCAATACTTTTCAAGTCTTTTTTTCGGATTCATTTGTAATGCGCTGTCGGCTGTTTTGCAAGCCTCGACCCAACATGGATCAAACTTCGCTGGGGGAACATTTCCATCATGACTCCCTCCGTACACTTTCAAGTCTCTATTTACCATCAACCAGATACGAGATCATTTGCATGGGCAATATTTTTTTTACCTTTACAGGGACGTACTTACAAGTAGCCATTAAATATCAGACTAAAAAAATATCAAAAGCTTTAGGCTTGTCTACATCTCCCAGCTAAACTCAAATAGAGATAGATTACACCCAAATGCCAAATGAAGACCCAAATCAAATTTCTACATAGAACAAATCCCCAAAACAGACTCAAGCATTAAACGAACAGCTAAATTAGGAACTAAACAGTCCAAAGAACTAAACAACTACTCAAACTTAACCCACATTCAAATTAGGTAAATTATTATTTCCAAACATTCACTCCAGTCCCAAAAGTACACTAAACAGAGATGGTAAAAGGGTAAAATAATGATCATACGGCTTTCGTATCCAAGCTCTGGAAGGAGGTTCGTCAAAGAATTGTACATGAAACTCTGAGGAGTTGTTTCGATAAAATGGACCTCCACGTACTTCACCCCTGATCATTGCAGCCCACCATGGGAAGCCTTTATTCATCATTATAACCGATTAAAAAAGTATTTTTCTTAGCTTTCAAGAGATAAACTTTAATTTTAAATTCAACACTAGACCTCTAAGCAGTCGCTGATTCACATATAATGATTTTAAATGCTATTATTTATCTGACTTTTATATTTAACAGCAAAGAAATACCTTCCAATTTTGCCCATACAATGCTCCCTTCTTCCTTAAACTCATTTCCGGCTAAGGATGATTCCAACGAAAATGCAGCAGCACAAAATCCAACAAATAACAATAAACATTACAATTATTGTTGATCTTTTGTTTTTGTTATCATTTTGAACGCATAGAGTTTACCTACACAATAGGTCAAGTCACACCAAAGTTTCATCCGTAAAACGGACGAAAAACAGATAAAACTACACAGGTTATGCAAAACTTTGAACTTACGGGAATGATCTTCAATCCTCAATCGCTTCTTGGCCGACGGATTTTCACCACCAACTGACGCTGGAGATTCTGTTGGTCTACGCTTCTTACTAGCATTGTTAGACTTGTTCGAGCCGCTACCACCGGACTTGGGTGTGTTAGCCCCACCCGATGATGAAGGTCTTGAGTTCTTTGGAGATTTACTAGTGGATGAAGTACCTCGGTCATGACTTGCACCAGTGCCTTGTCCATTGGAAGTGGTAGGTGTCCCATTTTTACTACCACTGCTACCCTCCCCCGTGCCACCACTACCTTGTTGGCTTTTGGGAGTTCGATTGAAATAATTAAAGAGGGTATTCGACTGGGAGGGTGTTGTTGGTGGGGGCATTTTTCAACCCACAATTGTAAGTTCAAAGTTCCTCTCTCTGACCTCAACTTGAACTATGAGCTAAATGATTCTTTTCTTGTATTTGTGTTTGCCTTCTACTTTTCCATGCCAAAACTGTGCAATGCAATGTTCACCAAAAAATTATTAGGACAAGAAGTGAGAAGGGAACAGTCAACAGTTGACAGTGAAAATGAAACTTGAAGGGTTTCAATGTTTGAAATGAATTTTACAAATTATGAAGAAAGCTTTTTGAAAAACCCTAATCTTTTCCACGAATATCTTTTGAATTTACAACTTTTCAAGTAAAACGATGTGAGATAAGAGTTTGTAATCGATGAAGTTTTTTGATATGAATTGTGATTTGGGAAGCGTGTAGAAATGTCTCTGGACTTGGCTTCATCCGTGGTGGTTTTGTTTTACTTGGAGAAGGAAACAAAACACGAGTTGTTGAAATTGGAGGGCTCGACTTGGCAGTAAGAAGTCTTTCTTTTGCTTGGTGGCAAACACATTTTCCTCTTTCAACTCATCTTCAATGAGATTTGGACTTGAGAGAGGCATAGCAGAGGGACAAGAGTACTTTGTTCCTTTAGATAAAGCTTTCTTCCTTTTATTAGGAAACCACGCACTACTACTGACTCACTTGCATGTATGTGGCATCACAAAAATGGACTATTTTATACCTACAAATCTGTCATATCGTAGAAGAAGTAGTGCAGTTTAGAGTTATTAAAACTATAAGAAAGAAAGAGAGGCTTAGCTTTTAGCAGGAGATGAATTGACACGGGAAAAATATATATTGGCCTCAATGGGCCTCCAACAGTTTTTTTTATGAGATTTGGTTTTGCTTTTTCGTTTTTACGAAAATGTTTTACCTGTGTAATAATAACATTGCCTAAGTGTAAGTATACTGCTGTATTTTATAAAAATTAGAAAATGCCTTTTCCTTGGTTTCTTTACAATATGCCAAAATTAAATAAAAAAAGCTATTATGATGATAAATGATAATATATGATTGAGGGATTTAACTTTTTTGCACTTCTTGTTAGTATGTTTTAACAAAAATTTTGGGGAACGTTTAAGTATCTCGTGATAAGAAAAACAGTTTTTTAGACCCTTTAGGTACTCTAAAATGCTCAATCGTGATCTAAAAAAGACACCCTGGTTTAATGATACGTGATCAATGGAAGTAAAAATTTTTGATAGGTTTATAGGTGCTAAAAAATTTCACAGCTAGATTATTTTTGTTCTTATTTCATATCAACTGTTTAAAACAATTTTTAAACTGACCAAGACCATTATATTGATTGATTATACACTTCTGGCCATGAATAAGCAAAGGTACAATGGGACGCGTTTGAGGTTTAGATATTGCTACAAGTCTAATTAATTATGTTCATTTGAAGTCGACGTCGTAGTGTACTCGTGGGTCTGTAAATGTATTTTATATAAGGGTTTTGAATCCACATCATGAATATACTTCAAAATGACATGTCTTCAATTGTGGTACCGAAAATCATTGAATCCAACTTTGACCACCCCCATTTCCAAATAGCCTAGAATTATAACTCAAACAATTTCAGGGCAATAAAATAAGCAGAAAAATCTGAGGGGGTTGTCCGATTCCCTCAATATATCTGAGGGGATTTATCCACACCCCTTCCCCCTATCCCTCAAACGTAATTTTGAGATTTCGGGAAGTGGGAGGGGAGGATTTGACACTGATAATTAACACACCAGTTGAGATACGGCCCTGGCCGCTTTGACCCTTACAAAATCCTAAAGAATACAAAAATGTTTATAACTGTCTACATCCACTTTAACCCCCCCCCCCCCTCCATTTCGAAATAGCCTCAAATTGCAAGTCAATCGATTTGACCCGGAAAAGCCTAGCATAACCTAATGAACTAGACCGACCTGAAAAAATTCTTAAACAGGTCCCACACCTCTGACTCGTTGAGCAAATGAATCTGTCGGAACGCATGGTTTAATCGGTCTACAAATAAATAAAAAAAATTATATTGAGTTTTTGTGCTTCTTTACAATTAAAATAGTGTATATACTTTAAGATCATGAGATCTGAGAAAATACGACATATCAATTTCTGAGATCAAACGTGATAAAATCCTGAAAGACCCAAGCACTTTGATCACGATATACTTCATCGTACCCTTTAAAGAAACAAAACTCCGTAACTATTATTTTATTTTACTAATACAAAAAACAAATGTAGAAATACGTAGACGTATACATTCATTCATGGTTAATTGTGAAAATTGCCATCTCGTCCCGAGTACTAATTAGCTATTGCTATATAGTATTAAATGTTAAAGATTACAAGTTTTGAACATAGAATTAGGACTCATGTCATAAATTAAACTTTTAACACTTCAAAAGGAAAGGGACTGCGTTCTGTTAGAAATCCATCGGGAGTTAAACTTACGATAACCTCAAAAGGGAGGTTCTATTTCTGGTTGAGGGTTTAGTACGGAGGTAGGGGACTAAATATCTTTAAGAAGAAAAAAAAGCTTATTTTGTAAAAGTGCCAGAAATAATTATTACGACTTTAATGACACTTTTCGTTAAAAATCGGAAGACAAGTTTCAGTTGTTAAGTAAGTTTTATTGTTGAAACGTAATAACAGCACGTTATTGACATTTTAAGACATTAAAATGACAATTCAACATTCAAATTTTTTATCCATTATTCATGCAAGGGTTCTAACTCTAGTTAGTCGAAGTTATGTTAAAGACACAATAATTTGCTATTAGATGATAATTTGCAGGTTATGCCGTAATTAGATATTATATTTAAATATCCTTCCGATTTAGAAGATTGCCGTTTTTATGATATAAAAAATAATGTGAAATTGCTAAATTAGCTTTAATTGTGACATGAAAGTCGTAGTATTGAACCACACACTATAGTACCAGTATGGGTTCATAAAGCGAGGATTTTCTTTGTTTCCAGATCCAATTCCAGGTTACTAGTTTTTCTCTACCACAAACCAACTTTTTCCCAACATCATTAAATACAGGTTGGATATTTCATTAATCATTAGTTAAATGCCATTACTTATTTAATAATACCACAACTCGTTCTTAATTGTTGGTACAGAATTTACTGAACTATGTATTGGTAGTGAACATTGAAGAAAGTCAACAATATCATCTTCGGATCTCTGAGCAAAGAAAGCAAGTAACAAAGCTGAAATAAATAATGATATCCGAAACTAAAATAATATTCATATTTATTCTGAAGATAGTTTCGGCTTTTTCTCCATTCTACTTTAACGTTGGATAAAAATTTGAGGCTACAGGCAACTGATTATTATTGCATGTTTATACGTTTTAACTTTTGATGTATTATAGCCAAGAACAACGTCCATTAGTAACTATAAAGCTGGTCCCAAATTATATCAATTTTAGTTATATTGTTGACCGCTTTTCGTGCAACATTGTCATATCACACGTCACACATAGTTTTCGATATATGTTGCCGATGCGATGCGATGCGTAAATGAGGTAAATGTGATCCCTGGGGTCAAGTCTTTGTCTAAATATACATTTAAAAAATATATTTGTCTTTATTTTTTCCACAACATTGTTATTATATTATATATTTTTAGACAACACATAGAGATGAGTTGCTTAAAATAAAAAGGCCTTTTCTGTAACATTCTTTGCAATTTTAATGCTCCTTTTCTTCCAGATTCCTGGCAATGGCATATTTTTGATCAAAAGCTGATAATTCTTTTGCATAGTGACATAATAAAAAAATTGTACTTTTAATGGATACAATACGAATTAATCTCTGAATCCGACACAATTCGCAATCATGAACAAATAAAGTCTCTGTCTTTTAAATTGCATGCCTGCCATTTGGCCATGATAATGATTTTCAGTATTTATCTGTGACGTTCATGTTTGTTTGTTGAGCTGACCTGCATTTTTCAACAAGCGTAGGCTGAGATCTCGAGAAAAATTTCTCAATATATCATTTATCTTTAAGGACACCCAACATTATGGCTGGTGATGATGACAAAGGGAAAAACATTTTTATCCACATCTTTGTATAGTCACGCTCATCATCGAAAGATAAGTAACACCTGATCAATTGATCATACATTTTCCTTTTGCTGAAGTGTTTTTACAAAGCATTTTAGTTATGCGTAAATATATGAATGTAAGTGTGAATAGAGTAAAGCGTCACCAAATGGTATGAATATTTAGTTCTTTTATGTTACTTATTATATTGTAAGATTCATTTCCAATAGTACATGGGTTCTTTATATTCGATTACCTTTCACCTTTTCAGAATAGGTTTAGTTCTGTACTTGTGCTCTGTTATAAAAATTAAGAAAATATCAGGAATCTGGGCATAAAAATATCACAAAATAAGTAAACCTAGCCAATCTTCAGTTCATGTTCCATGAAATGCCTACCAGATTATCAAACCAAAAAAAAGCAAAATATAGTAATAAAAATAGTTCATGCCTTGTACACGAACATTAATGTGAAGTAATAGTTAAACCGATGATAGCATGCCTAAATGATTGGTCAACCTGAATCGAAGAAATGCTGGGAAACCTACCGTCTTCTTGTGTTTATTCGCACGTTGAAATAATTCCCCGTTAGTTCACATAAAATATAAATTTTATATTGCACGAAATAATAAAAATAGTAAAGGAACGGGTTGGATTCGGGTTTTGTTACAAGATTCCCGAACAATAATAATAATATAGTACATCCGTGACCGTGACTGGGATCGGATGGGATTAAGGTTTACTTATGGTACGTTACTCTACTCTGTACTCTGTACCATTATTCCGTGCTATATTTTGCAATGAAGTTATTAAAAGTATCAACCGAGTAAGAAATGAGTGCACTATGTTTTGTTGGTATTACCGTTTTGGCAGAAATAGAAGTTTTTCGAAAAATCAAAACTTTTTTATATATTTAT
>JAQGBU010000190.1:0-49289 GCA_034698605.1 Isotoma decorata
CTGCTCGTGGAAGTTAGTTTTGTCCCTATTTAACATTGTTCCCCGACCTTTACTCTACAACATATCAAAAAATTGGGCAATTTGACCGGAAGCCATTTTCCCATGTTACTGGTGCGGTGTCCTTTACATCAACCTGCAAACAAAATTATGCCTAGCTCTTTACTAATATGATATAACTATAAAGCATCAGTTTAGTTAATAAATTCATTCTATTCACTTCAATTTGTTTTAAGAAACTTTCGGACGTTCTACACTTCAAAAAACAGGCACACAAATATGCGAGAGTGTATAAAGATAGAAAATGTAAAAGAATGATTTTGAATCGTACAATGCAAGGAGACTTCCCTTTTATTTTTGATGGTACCAATAAAAATATGAACGTTGCGTCCGTAAGATTATTTGAGTCGGTCTCATCACTCTAAGATCCAAAAACGTTACATTAGCATTACATTACGCATAGTCATGTCATGATCACCTTAAATCCAATGGTAATAGACATTATAAGACTGATAATTATTGATGTAATTTAATTTGTAACATTGTAACTCTAGACATCTCGAAGTTCCTAGTTCCATTTGATTTTGAGTGACAGCAGAAGTTTTTAATTTTCTTTTGCAGTCCTTCAAGAAAAGGGAATAATTCAGAGCTACTTTACTCAAATAAATGTGAATCGTCAACATCGACTATTTGTTACAGTAAGCGTTTTAACTTTAGTCTTCTCATGCTGTGCTATAGTATAATTAATTGTATAATTGTATCATTCGAATTGCAATTATAATACAATTACTTTATAGCCTTCGACAGAATTACCATCAAAATGCCATTAGTGCTTTCTGTGATCGAGTTGAAGGTGAATCGACTTTCATACCCTTTGTACTTTAATTCTATCAACCAACTCTGAAAAGTCTTGCTTCTCTTATTATCTAGTAAAAACTGCGTTGTTCACGATGAATTCATAATTTTCATATTGGATGTACGCAGTATAGGGTATCAAAATGACGTAAACTATAACTAAACTATATTCCAACTTCCAGAGACTCTTTGCTGTTGCTTTAGCTTAATACAATATGGAGATGCGAATATGCGAGTAGAAAAGGAGAAAAAGCGAGTATCAATGTGGATGTGGCAAATAATATTAAGAAGTGTTGTGGAAGGTTTTTAGCACTATAACTCTACGACAAAGAAAATAAGACTCGTGCAAAAGCACATGCTAAAATTGCGTCATATAAATCACAAAATAACAATTTCATTCTCTCTTTCTTGGGCTAGTTTTTTGTTCTGCTTCGCTGTGCTTGGTGTGTTTACAAGTCATAAAATTCCATTGCTTTTGCGCTTAACTTTACATTTGTTTGCATTGCTGCTGCTATCACAATCACAATTATGGAAAGGTGATCCAAATCTAAAATTGTATGTAAAACCATTCCACTATAACGAGAGCCTGATCAGTAAATAGTGTAAACCGGGTTCCAGCTTGGGCTTGTTCCCAATAACATACAAAATAATGTCTTCTTTAGGTTCTATAGATTAAATGGGCATACTCTTCAGAAAAAACAATGTTAATCCCAAGCTAAGGCAAACGCATGATTAGAATTCGGGGAAATGTTCGAGAAAAAGTGCCGTTCACCTTAAATTCTTTGTTTATTTGCAAATCGTGCTGAATAGTACTATATACGAAGTAGGAATGAAAGCTTTTTCGATGTCGATGTGTACAAAGAATCCTTAGATTTGGTTCGAGTAATTTTTGTTATCTTCGAACTTCAAGGGAAAGTGAAAGTTTGCTTGAAGAAAGCTTATTTTGTTTTCTCTCCTTTTTTAATCCTTTTCTTGACTCTCTTTTATATCTTATCCTCTGATCCCGGAATGGGATTATTTATTTGTTTTCATAGCATCGCATTTACCTACCCGTTGAAGACCTGAACTGGAAACATCTTCGAAGTTCTAGTAATTTCAAAGAAAAAATATGTGAAAGTAAACATTACTCATACTGCATCCAATATCCTGTCTATCTCTATGTGAAAACGTTACATAGCAGCTTCCTAGTAATTTACATTAAAAAGTACTACGTAGCTATATTTTAAGCTACACAGAAATAAACCAAGCAAAAGGAATACAGCGATTAGAAGAGTAGTTAGTACACAGGTCCAAAACTATCCATTCAATGAAAATATAAACAATGTTTGAATGAAGAAATAGAACATTTTTTAGTTTCCGTATTTCGGTAAACATCTTTCATACTATGATAATCTTCAAAGCTAATAAAAGTTTACCCTGCGTTCCGCATTACTGTGTAAAAAAACATGCTCGAAGTCAAGAAAGATCAGTTGTTTACTTGTGCCGAAGAAGAGCAAAGAAATGTCGATGTTTTCAATGAAGCTTTATACAATATTACATTTAATCGTCCGTATTTTTTTCTCATTTCTAATTTAGTAACATTCATTTGGCATTTTAGTTACAGCATTCTCGAATTTCTTGTATGATTATTTCTTTATTACTTTTTTATCCCTAGAGTCCCTTGTACAATCTCTGTATCTTCAGGCATTTCCCAACCAATTTTCGCTTCTTTTCTTCACTTTCACCAGAGGAATGTTGGCCATTGACGTAGTATTACTCGTACCAGCTTTACAAAGCATTTTGGACTTTCTATAATAACGGTAACGTGTAACGTGTGGTATCACTGCGCTGGTATCTGTTAAATAGATCACAAGCCCCAGACACGAAGCGCTACTACATTTAATGTATATGCTTTAATAATCCGATCGATTTAAATTAATTCAGTCTAGTTTTTCTACTTGCTTTATAAGATAGAGATTAAAGATAGGATCTTAGACCTAATACCTAATGGGATTTATGTTGACCTTATTGTAATGCGTACCTTGTTTACTGATGGTTCTGTTTGGATAAGTTAGTGTAACATCGGTACTAATGACTCATGAATTTTTAATTTGCTCCACAAAAAAGGAGATCGAATTTGTGAGAGAAAATCATGAAACGAAAATGTAATCAGTATACTCCTTAGTTACTTGTAAGTATCATTTTTTAAGGTTTTAATAACGACGTATCTGAATTTTAACAGGTAAATTTAATCTTTGCTTAGCAGGGTTGATTGCTAAACACTTACCTGAATGTATTTAGTTCCTTCATTCATTCATCCAGTGTTAGACAATTCATAATTCAAACTTGTTTTACGGCAGGATCTGCATAAACCCGTAAGTAAGACTATTTCATTACGGAAAAATGCATCTATACTCTGCGAAGTTGATTAATGGATAATTATTTAATATTCTTAATTCAAGAAATCAAATTTTGAAATGTGTATAACAAATCAATTTTTAAGTTTTTTAATTTAATAACTAAAGTAACTAAGGTAGAGTTGTTTTAACTCATTGATTTTTACATTACCTTAATTAACTAAATAATCCTTAAATTTAAATTTTCTACATTAAATCTAGAATTATCTACCTGTGATTTTGCCAAAATTGATAATCAATGAAAATGGCTTATGGAGTTTGACTGACAAAAAGGAGGTTGGTGAATCCAGCACCGTCCTATAGGTAATTAGCATGCAATTGATGAAACTGTTCTCAGAAAGTCAAAAGGATCAAAAGTAACAAAAAACAAAGTTGAAAGGAAGTTTATACTAATTATTATTATACTCAACTAGAACTAGGACCGAGTACTTCAAAACATAATAAGTAGTGCATTATTTATTCTGGGTCAATGCTACTAGTGTATGTTTATAAAAATGCATGTCAGATCGAGTTTCTTTCAACTTTCAATGCCATTCCATAATCTCGTCTGAGTCTGAAGAGCAGGCTGAATCTGACATTCGTTGTCTTCAAGCACAAAGAGACCGAAATAATGCATACATATTGTGAATAAATTCATGAGTCTTTAACTCAACCCGGAATTTACCTTGAAGAGGGATTCATTAAAGGGTCTCTTTTTACTGAGAAAGAGTATGGACTAATGCAACACAATATTATCTGTAGAAGCGACCGTCTTGCTTCAAAATCTACCTCTAATGCATTCGTCTAGTCTACCCTACCCTTTTCTCCTCTCTCCAAGTTGTCCTTGGCAGGGGTCGAATGCAGTCTATAGTTCATTTCCCATTTGCTTGCCTTGTATGAAATTCGGTTTGTTGGCGTTCGCTTCGGATTGATCCGAAAAACTATATGTATTTTGCCTGACACACCATTCTTTCTCCTTCCTCTCATTTCATTTCCAATCCAGACTCATTTAGCACTATAGTTTTGCCTCTAGGTTAGAATAGAATAGGTCTCAAATTCTCAACTATGCAAAGAACACTCATACTTCTTTTCAGAACACTAACTTACGTCGACAGTCATCACGAACAAATTTTATTTACGAATATACAACCACCAAACAGCTCGCCAAAATGTAATTGTAATAAAATACTCAACTCAGGAACAGCCTTAACAGTCAGATAGCCGCTTATCTTCAACTAAGGTTATACATCTACGATATAATCCTACTAAAATAAGGCTCGAGCATTTCAGACCTATAGGGTCAACCTAACAGGACATTCCTTTTCATATATAAAGTTCCCCATTGCATTATTATAATAGAATTCATCTACCATGCATGTGATGTATATGTAGTAGTCAACAGAAGTTCCAGAGAAAACTCCGCAGTCGATATTTTAGTAAAGTGTTTCTATCCAACAACGTAGCTGTTTTAGCTAGAAGCTGACGAGGAAAAAGATCGATAGGTTTTTTGCTTTCTTATTGCATATTCTACCACCCTAAGCTAGAAGCTCGAATGTTCTCCCTTACGTGATATCAACCTTTTAAAAAGCCAGATAAACCCCTGAATTTTGGATTAGTCCAATTGTTGAAAGAATCTTCAGAAAGAAAGTTTTCAATAGACAGAAAGCAATAAACTTATGCATTTACATAAGCACAGAAATCCGTACTTGTACATCAATACACATGACGCAGCATCATTTTCATGAACAGAGTAACCGAAACAGATAGAAGCCTAATAAAGCACAAAGATTCCAAACACCTCGGTTGCTTAGTTTTTAGTATTAAGATAACCTTTAAAACAGATGGTATATGAAAAACAAAATTTCGGAAAAGCATAAAAAAGCGTAATTTAATCCGAAAGAAAAAGCATAATAGGGCATAATTGTCACCATAAAGAGTATAATAAGGTATGGTAAGTACCTATTTTAACCAAATGAACTGATTTAAATTTAAAAAGGACAAATTTTGATCACAACATTTATTTAGTTGAAACGACTTTGCAAAAGAAGTTTCTTAAGTTTGTTAGGCGTTTTGTAGTGTTAAATAACATTTAAATATTTAAATGAAACATGACTTGTAAAAGACAAAAATCATAATAGAGCAAAATTTTTGGGTCGGAAAGAGCATAACAGTTCGGTTGCCTTGTATCGTGAGGTAAACTACCAAAAACCTTAAGTGCCCATCCTTTTTGACCTTTTTCATCCAAAGTGATCCAAATCTGAGTAGAAGTCTTCATTTATATTCTGCAAAAACGTAGAGGATTCGTATTTTAGAAAGTAGATCAGAACTTCCGCTTCATCATCAGAATGAAATTCGGTGTCTAAAATCCCCAATCTCAACCAAGAAAAAAAACTCGCAAGTAAGGGATTCTGGGCTTGTATTTTTCTTCATTTCAGCTCAAGGACTTTCATGCCATATGCACAATCTTTTGCGTATCCATCTTAGCTTCTATGAATTTGAAAAGTAAAGGCAAACGCATGTTTTTGTAAACTTATCTTTAGTAAAAGCTCTATGTTTCTTTCGTAGGTTTTTTTTCCATTCACCTTCCTAAATATTGTATATCAACATCAACCCACTAGCAAACTTCAGTTGTACAATTTTCTGTTTTAGACTTCTAAAGATACCTATTCATCCAGAAATCTACCCGTAGTAGTATACGAAACACAAAGAAACTACTGAGCAAACCTGAGTTCACCCTGTTATGTTGTTATTATAAAAAGTAAAAAGGAAAGAAAGTCAAAGAATAAGAGCAAAGTTCAGGGGGGCTTGGTTGGTTTGATTTACCAACTGAATAATGACGTCAGTCTCACTCATTCCCTTCATCCCTTCAGAAACAGAAAAAGAATAGTTTATCCTAGCAAAATACAAAGCATCACTGACTAAACACTAAACACTGGCAACGACAACTGACCGACCTGGTCTTAGGTTTCACTTAAGAAAATCAGTTCCTCCCTTCGCTTTCTCCTATTACATAAACAAACTTTTCTCTTTGTCTTCATATGTACTACGTACCTAGATGTAATTTCACTTGAGGTTAAACTCCAAGATTTTAACTCTTTCATGTATTTAGCAGTAGTGATGGTCTAATAAGTAGTAACTGTTACTACACAACCATTAAAGGACTTCAATTTGGTTGCGGTGTGTTCAAATTACGATGTTGTAAAGAAAAGGACGTTAAGTGCGTTCTATTCTAGAAGCTTGATCTTGATGCATAGTTACGTAGAAATAGATATAGTGTGAGTAGTAGTGAGTGACCTCGACAACTTTCCCTTTCATGCTTTCTTTTCCTTTCTTTCCTTATATCAATTGAGCACATGGTATGTTCACATATCTCGGGAGAGTAATTTTTCTTGGGTTTGACCTTGGGAAAAAGTATTGATGATATGAGTATGGAGAGCATAATTGGAAATCAACTAACTTCAGAGGTAACAGAAATTCCCCTAGTCCTAGTAGGAATTGCTGCGTCCCCCAAAAATCCTCAATCGTCAACAAACATGAACTTAAAAAAATTGTTATTAAACTACGTACAACTACGTACAAAAACTACGTACAATAGTACAAAAGGTGAAATGCCTACTATCTAACATAACATCCTATGGTTTTTTCTACCAGAAGGGTATTTCATATTTACAGAGATTTATGAACAAACAATATTTACATAAGAATTGCGTACCTAGCTTTTTGGCATGGCCAGCATTTTAAGTATGCAAATCAATTTAAATGGGTTTTCATGACGTAGTGCGTACCATCACAGAAACTTACACACATATATTTTCTCCCACTGTATCATATTTTCTCCCACTTAAGCTTAAAAGATTTTTATACAAGATAAATATATTCGCAGGAGAGTATCATGCGGAATTTAATTAGCCGTCTTCTTAAGCATTTACATCTTAACTATTAAGTATACTTAAGTTAATACAATGATTCTTAGCTTGTAACAAATAGAATCTTGAATTTTCTTCAGCCTGAACTAACTTTAGTGCATAGTACTGCATTTTTTGCATGCACGATATCATGCTATATACGCTTATCATTATCATTATTTTATATGGCTGAAACAGGAAGTATTTTTTTGGAAGACCTTGTAAGCCATCACATTTACGATGGCATATAGTTAATGGGGCTAACGTAGTAGTAGTGCATATAATAATAATAATAATAATATACACTTTAATAACGTCACACAAATATGTACAATTCTTATACACATATCAAAGTAAGCCTTGCCTATTACTACTACTAAAGCTAATATTATTCGAATTGATCCAGCCTGAAATCATAGTATTAAAAATTGTTTACATGAATTCATTATTATTAGACTAGGATAATAGTTTTCTTTGTGAGCCCATAATAATAATAATTTAGATAGCTACAAAAGCAAAAGCGTCAAACAATGGATTCAATACAATAGTTTAGATCCTCATCATCAAAACAAACTAACTAATAATATTCAGTTTTACCCATGATTTGATGATCCATCCCTAAAATATACCCTGTGTAAAGCAGCAAACATCATATAATATAGCTAACTAACCTACAAACAGCTTAGGAAAGTCATAGTGACTAATCTTAAGCTTCACCCACATAGACAAAGTCCATATAAAATACAATGTGTTCACCACAGATATACATTTACCATCAACACATATTCTTTACACACACAAGGATCCCACGGATGGATTTTATTCCTTATCCCAAATCCTAATATAATAGTGAACTCAACTTGTCCTTTTTTTACTGCATGCAAATTCATGAGCGTTGCAGTTTCCATACAATCCTTAAACTTCCATACGACTCATTTACAACTAATTCAAAAATTTCTAAAAATCTTATAAAATATCCTCATCTAAAAAATTAAACATGTAGGGGAAATACTAAAAAAATTTACGTTACTCATGTTACGCCTATTTTCCTTTATCCACCCTATTTATATGTCCCCCTGTAGTAGAACTGTTAATAAATCTCGTGTTTACTTGGCAAAATATTGAATTCATCCAATGACCCCTTAATACTTATCTCATCTACTCATCTCACATAAATTAATTACTTACTTCCAAACATTTGTAAGGGGAGTGAAATAATGTGAGTACTTTTAAAACTCGGTAAATGGAAATGGCATTTTTATAAAAAAAATCGTTAAGATCCCTTTCCTCTGAAAAAATGCCACATACACATAAAACCCTATCTGACATTTTCCTAATTGCCAAAAACTTTAATATTTTACAACTGAATGAGTGATGACCCCACCCACCCTTAGGTTCAGGAAAAGGAATAACCTCTGACCCTAAAACAATCTACGAAGTGCGTGAGACCAAACCTTGTATCTAAGCTCAATAGGATTGAGTAAAAGAGGACGTAGAAGATGGGTGTAAGTGTGGTACCGGGATTTGTGAACAATCTTGGTTTTTGCAGTGTACGATGTAGTAGTGTGTGTTCCTTCTGATATTTCCTTTCAGTCGTGAGTGAAGAGTGATTGAGTGCAGTGGGTAGTCAAAAAAGCTCTCAAAATCATCATCACATCAGTTCAGTAGTAGAATCATTATCATTAGCTTAAAAAGTTCAACGTGAATCAAACAAAGCACAGTCTCTCAGCTCTTTTCTACTTTCAAAGTTTTTATTAGTTGTGCTGTGCATTTGGTCTAAATTTTTTGTGACTTTATTTACGCACTAGTAAATATACTAACAGAGCGGGTTTAGAGTTCAGTTTAAGGGACAAATTTTCAGTTTTTTTTGCGGGCAACCTTGTTGCCCGCGGGCAACAATTTATAAGGGTACTTTTTACTGTTGATAGTTCTAAAGATGTCTTCACCAAGCGCTGGTAAACGGAGGATGGATACGGATGTGATCAAACTGTAAGTTGTTTTTTGAGTTTTATCTGTCATGCTTATGTAGTTGATATTATATCGTTGATCGTGGACTGTCTAGCCTTGATGCACAGGGTTTGCATATTATATCCTAAAAATCCTTTTTACTAATGAATGAACATGCCTGCATTTCCTTCTTAAGTGTGTCAAGTGTGAAGTGTGCTCCTAATCCGAACAAAACCCAACTCGAAAGTTGGAAGTCTGAAGTCTACTCCGACGAGTTTTATTTTAGCCCAAAGGAAAGGGTCAGGATCCTGTAGCCTAGCCCTTCAGGGGGTGGTTGGGGCAGGGGTTTTTCAAAGTTTTTACTCATTTAGACTAAAATCAACGTAATAATTTCAAAATAAGATTTAAAGACGATGAACGACTAATTTGACCTTGCCCTTGCCTGAATCAGGTTGTTTGTTGTTGTTTCCCTCCCCGATTGACTGTTATACAACACAATCAATACATATATTCTGTCATCTGTATTATGTATTACGAGTATTCCTTGATCACCCAACCCCCAAATTAGCGTTCGGATTGTCTCTATTATTTAAAAACCGGAAGAAGTTATCCAACTGTTAACTGACCTTTAATGTCAAAAATTAAAGTTGCCTTCAATTTCAAATGTGAAATGTAAAATAGAAATGTCATAATAAAGGCGGTGACATAATAACAAAAACTTTGCCATCCGACCCCTCTACTATTTTATACTCGTCATTCGTACACCAAATTTTGGAAGGAAAAGGAAATGCAGGCATGCAATTAAGGTGTACACTTTACTATAAATACATTTGAGCACATTCTTTGAAGTCAGTGAATTGGGTGCTACTGCTCATATCAATTTACTTTACTGGTATAAGTGTCGGTGTATTTATCTTCAAATCAGCATGTAAATTCATGTTATGGTTTTTAAAATATATTATTGGATCATCATACCATACCGATCAGATGTAATTATAATTATTATTGAGTTAAATTGATGAGTGCCTGTTCAGGCGTAAGATCAAAGATAGTAGTAAAGAATGCATCATTTCATAGAAAGATGATGCCGGTATAATAAATTTCCCTCTGCATGCACATATTATACCCACACTGCGTCTTTACTTTGTTGCGAGTTGAAAGGATGATGATGATGATGGTTGATGTAAAAGAAGAGTTGTGCTGATCTTGAGTTTTGAGTGCCCGATTCTCACAAACGTTCCTCAGTCTGTGCTGGGGCGGTGCGGTGGAATGACGGGTCGGATTCTGATATCCTATTATTTGGCATTGCATAACTATTGTTTTGGAACATGCATTTATTGCGCTTCTCTAGATATTTCTGAGCATTTAAAGGGATGGGATGTAAAGGGGATTCCGGCCTTTTTAACTCGTGTAATCGTAAAAATGGGAGTGAGCCAGCTGATGGGAGATAAAAACAGCTGATCGACCTTGTTACGTCAACCAGTTTGGACTCGGTTAAACTTCTCTCCATCCTATTCGTATTCTTTAGCTGTTAAGTTTCTATACTGCTGCCGGGCCAAGGTGGCCATTCAAGCTAATCATTACAGTTGATTTGTCTGGTTCCCCTAAAACCAGTTTCACTTTATACTGGTACTTACCATCAGGGCCGTGTTCCTTGGGACCTTAGCAAACAATTTCTGTTCATGAGAAACCATTGCACATTGTCAGAGTTCAGAGTAGCAGTGGTACGAACTACGCATTGAAGTTAAAGCTAGGGATTTTAGGAAAGGGGTACTTCACTCACTAGTAGAAACGATTGGAAAAAATCGAACAATCGAATTCCCTAGTGGGCTGCTTCCTACTCTACGGTCTATGATGCAGAAAAATAATGGCACAGTACGAAAGATTGAAAAATAAAATTACATGAATTTCAATTGAAGTTTCTGTAAAAAGCTTGAGTAGTTAGGATGTATCGTTACAGAATTAATAGTGGGAGTAGGATTTACGCCGCTTGTATGTGTTGGGGGAGTCTTATACTTGTATGTAACTTTATAGTATTATTTCCAGTGAGTCGAATCCACTTGTGTTGTTACATGGGGAAGTTTGGTTTTAGGATTTCTGAGCTGACAAAGAGGTAGTGTTCTTGGCAGAGAAATCTGTGGGCCAACCTCCACTGCAGAGAATCATCATCATCTTGATCGACAAAGTATATGGACTCTCTCGCAGTGGTAGTTTCACACAGCTAGGCTCATGTATTTTGTACCATCTTGTTACCATGCAATCATGAAATGAACTGACCCTCTTCGATACCTCTCGACCGAGAATGAATCCTTCCCTTTTTGTAATTTTTCATGACTTTCACCACGACCAAGGGTACTGTTAAAGAAAGTGTCACGTCCAAGTGTCCCAAGTCCCAGGGACCACAAAACTAGTCAAGTATGAAAAAGTTCGATTACTATTCAACGTTTGAACCCTGGAAGATTAGTTGGCGTTGGCTTTGTTCGATTGGGTCCATGATACGAGAGAAATTACTATCAGAAAACTTGGTAATCACCAATTCCATCAGGATATGATAGTATGGATTTATTTGATATGAGTTAGATTGATGACCTCTATTTGATGGCTTTGTCCTGTGAAGCATACTAATTAAGATAATTATTTCCATAGCTGTCCGTAGGTGGTAATATACCCGATGAGCAGCTTACTGTTGCATTACATTCATGGGTCAATACCCAATTAAATTAAGCCTTGACTTCAATTGTGTCCTGGTCAGAGTAGTCAGGTAGTAGGTCTGTAGTCGAACTGTGTCTACAATATAGTTCCGCTTGAGTCATGTTTAGGGTATATGCAATCTAATCAATAATATCGAAAATCAATCTCCTACAACATTTGACTGAAACATAAGGTAATTTCTTTGAATTCGCATGAAAGGAGCAATTCGCAAGAAGCAATTTCAAAGCAATATTTTGATTTTGGACAGTCATTCCATACATGGAAGTTATAGGTTAGACCGATTAAGAAAAAAGCGTTACGTATTTAATACGGCGTAGAGTCATATTAAAAAATGTCAATTAATTCAGTTCAAACCAGATGATGACATGGATTTTGCACATGCATAAAGTTTAAAAATATTGTCGAGCATAGAAGTATGCCTATTATGTATCTCTATTCCAATTTTATTTATGATTATAATAATTATAATAATGGTATATCGTACTTTAATACTATTGTATTGTTCATTGTACTATTAAACTATTAGCATCGTTTCCATTCTTATAGTGTATCTTCGATATTCTCGTGTGTGGTGATGGGGTTCCAAAAAAATAATTCAAAGATTTTCTGTATTTTTTCATTGTCAAATTGTCACCCTTATTGCATAAGTATTGCATGTATATATAAATAGCAAGAGCTGTACACCGAAGATTACAGATATGGGAAAAGATGTACCCAGTGCACCAGGCAACATTCATTGGCATTGGTGATGAACTGATGAGTAGATACGTTTAGTAACAAAGTAAAGTTAATGTTTGAGCTTGAACTGGGGTAAATGTAAGTTGTTAGTTGAGTAAGTTGAGTTAATGAGGTTGGTTTTAGCTCGAACGAAATAAGTGAACGGATGTTAGCCTGTTAACTTCTAAATTCAGTTGTATTCAGAATTACAATAGTTTCCACTTCTACTCTATTACGAAACATTCATACTTGAACTTCGCAGCTCAAGAGGTTGAAAAAATTGTTTCTTATTTTGAATAGTACTATGTGTTGATGCTGCTGTGCTGTCATTCAATAATATCCCACTTGGATCAATTTCCTTTCAAAGCGGAGTACACATGCATGTCCTAGATTTAATTTGAATTTGAAGTACTAAACTAAAGATTAAAGATAAGTATAAAAGTAAGCGTGTTCTTTCAGTGGAGATCTGAAGTATAAGGATAGGATTCTTTTTTAGCAAGAAATAATGCATCGGAAGGGTTTTTGATATTCATCTTCAAGATTTGTTTTTTTGAATTTTGTTTCCATAACTAGAATAATAGGGAGAAAACTTCAGGAAAGAATCGACAGAGATAAGCATCATGTTCAGAAACATGGCTCTGAATTGAATATTATACTTGCCGTGATGCATAATCATTTTTAAAAACAGAACAATGAGAAATGTAAATGTATAGTGTGTAGTGTATGTAATCTACAATCTGTTTGATCTTTTATATTGTCACATCATACAGATCAGTTGTCACCTTGTCACCCACCTTTCGTACAAATTTCGGACAGACGAATTTGTCAAGTCAAAACAATGTTTTTTAAACAGTCACTAATGTATTGAACTGTGAGACTGAATATTGTTGTTTATTTAATAGCCCAGTGATTTGAAATTCGAAATATCTAGTGTCTAGTGATAGTGACTGCGTACAGAGTAGATAGAATAAGTTCATAGCTAGGTGAGGCGATGACAAAGAAGTACGGTATAATGTATTTAGATTTAGTAGTAAATTTGAAAAACTTTGAACAACGAACAGAATAGTAATAATAGCATATAGCTCAGCTCCAGAATTCCAGTAAGTGTTCACATATGCAGCAATGCCGGAAGGGTGTCTTTTATTCAGTCGCACTTTACACAATAACTATGGAACGATAAAACAACAAAAGTAATATAAACTATAAACCCCTGCTTTTCTCTTAATCGTAGGCTGTTAAATTAAAAACACGAAACGCTGTAACAATAATATTTGGTTTTGCTCTTTTGATATTAGATTTAAATTAGGGATAAGCAGTCAGAGATAGGGCGACCATCCATCACAATGAAAAAACCGGGACAATTTTAGCAACCCTTATTTGAAATACAGTATGGTACAGTTTGAACCCACCTCTGGATTTACTGCTCACGACTACCACATGACTAGACTAATGTAGGGGTTGAATATTATTTTTCTTAAAATAATATGTACCCTTTATTTATCCCAGATTCCCAAAACATGGTGGAACCTTTTTGGGGTTAGGAAAATTCATAAAGCAAACACTAATCGTCATTATAGATGATAACTAGCCTGCAAATCAAATTTAAATCATAATATATCTGTGCGTATATTATGAGTTAGGAGTGCGTACATCTATTATTCATAATAGATATTAATATTATTAGTATTATAATATACCTTTAAAAGTATGCGATAACAAAAAATCCGTTTGGCTGAATATAATGTCTCGTTCTTTATTAATGTACTTGAAGCCAGTAGTCTGTATCATTTGAAAACTTCAATTAAAACTGGGACTCTTATTAGAAACCGGGACCCCGGGAATAGTGTGTAAAAATCGGGGTATATCACGGGTAGACCAGGGCGGATGGTAACCCTAGCCGTAGACTCAAATGGCCACAGCGAATGAATGGAATGATAAAAGGACCAGTTAAGGTTTCAAGCTAAAATGAAGGGCTTCAGTGTTTGAATGTTTGTGTGTTACAACGATAGGACACACCAACAACCATTATACACACAAAAGACAGGAATATTTATATTGCATACTTATACTATCGTATCATATTCCTCGTCAAAGATCAAATAAAACAATTTTTTATACGTATTGCTGGAAATCTCCATTATCATTCTCGTCGTCATATCCTTAACTGTATTTATACATTGTGTTTCTTTATAACCATACACACCAGACAACATATATGACTAACACAATGTATCTATTTCAATTTCACTAGCATTTAGGGAGTATAGAGGGTAAAAAGCAAAGAAAAAAGTTGTTAAAGGGTAGGTTGATATTAGTTTCAAAACTTAGTCCGGTATATCGTTGGCTGTTCACCTTTTCATATCATCATCATTATGTAAATAAAGCATTTGCAAGAAAGGTGAAAATTGGTAGGGCCGTTCATTTTTTAATGTATATTTTTATAATTTACTCAGCGTTTATAAGGTTCCTAGAACACTCACTCCAGCATGGATACCATTTTATTGTTATGTATTCATCTTCCAATCCATATTGAAGTAAAGGTCTAATGTTTCTATAAAAATAGTAAATAGGATAAAACATAAAGTAATATACATTCATATAGCACAAATGACGATGGTATAGTCCAATTAAAATGGATGAAGTCCAAGATCACGGTTATACTTTAAAATAGTGACATTGTGGCAATACTGGCAATGACACTGAATGATCTTGAGAATGGTATTAAAATTAAATTGCAAATCTGCCTGTTTCATTAATTAAAGACGTTTGCCATAGTGCCGAAAGAAAGTGTCGAATTACCAAGTGAGTTCGTAAATGAAAAATGAGAACTGCGGAGTACAATTTAGGGTTCTGATATGTTTTATGTTTTTTAGTTTATAAATGTCTGATATAGTTGGAGGTTATGCTATGGTGGATCGGTGGATAATTCCTGTCATGAGTTTTGATATGCCGTTCTTGTAGAACGGTGGCTGATGTTTGGTCTTTATATTTCGTGTATCTTGAACTAAAAGTAAAGAAAGATTTACTTGGAACAATACATGGAAAGAGAGGGTGGGTGGGCTTTTTAATTTGGAAACTTATAATAGAGTCTAATAAAAATTCGATCGCACTTCAAACGGCTTTACTTTAAGACTTGATACAGAAAAATCAGTTAGTAGTAGTTAGCAGTTCAGTTCAGTGAAGGATTGATTCGATTCATCATAATATATGCAAATACTTTCTGGAAATCATAAAATAATAATAAAATGAAGTGCCTTATGCCGAATGTCAAATTAAACGAATGCAATGCAGAGAAATGAGTTTATCTTCACTGGAAAGGATTTTCTCATCATAATAGTTTACTACATTTTAATTTATGTATAAATATTATTAAAAGTACACCTGACTGAAGCAAATGTACATTGTAAAAAGTCTACCGCATCAGTTTTTAATTCAATATGTATTTTAAATTTTTGTATCACAATTTTATCAAAATGATAAGCCATATTTAAATTGATATTGCTTATTGTATACTTCAGTGTACGTAATGCATTTCATTCATCTTCAGTGTATTGCTACAGTACCCTTAAAACAAGGCACTTTTGCAAAATATAAATCATAAATATACCATAATAATACCATCATCATTCAAATTCACGTGTTGTGTTATTAGGTAATTAGTTTTTTTTACCAACTGCAATCGGTGTATGTATGCAATAATGTTTTATTTCTTCTTGATGTTTTATTTCGTCTTGATGTTTTATTTCGTCTTGACTTGAAGTCTTTAGCCAATAATGCAATAGTAATAATGATTGCGAAAGAAATATTAGTGTTATGCCAAGTCTGCGTTAAAAACATAACCTTTATATTTACACTCATGTGTGTACCCGTTGGTATGCAATTTGCATGGCTGATTTGTATAAGTGGATATTTGAGACTATTGAGGTGTTTGTCTGTGAAAAATCGAAGGTATATTTTCATTCAATATTTTCAATAGAATCCCTTGAATTTTTAGTAATATTCACTACATATTTTCGGTTACTTATTTCAGTTTCATGCTTTATTTAAACTACTACATCCAGTAAAAAGGGGCTTAATCAGTTTGGATGGGATATTTGGACAGTAAAGCTCAATAGTCATTAGCTTGCTTTAAACACAGTTACCTTAATGAATACTGAAAGGAAAGCTGCATAGTTATATTAGTTATTAATTTTTTATAAGATCTAAGAACTAACACTCTCAGACAAGGTTTATATTGTCTTTCGTGTTGCTCAATCCACTTGATTGTAGTACAATTGTATTTTGTATGTAATATAATACCGACATAATAAAAGTGAAAACCAGACGGCTACAACAGTGCATCATTAAAGTACCTTTACAACGATCTGTAAGTTACAAGTTACAACTGTAAATAATGGTCAAAAATATTAAAAGCTGATTTAGTGGTCATCAAATCAAATACGTTTTGCATCTTCATGCAGTTGATTACAAAACTAAATAACGAATATACATAAGAATCACAATAATTCAAAAAGCTCGACGATGTTGAAATATTTCCTCTTCTTTTCTTTTGTATCATCTTTTTGTCATCGCATCGAAAATGGACTTTAATATGCCTAATCAAGTAATAGGTATGTATGATCTAAAGAAGATGTGAAATCGAGATGCAATAAAACACCCATCCATTCATTTTACCTCTGCAAGGGAAGTAAGAGTTATTTCTAAGGGAATAATCCGATTCGGGTTTTAGTAAAAATAATGTTTGGGTTGGGTGTTCCATGATTTTAGTTTTCTCACACCGAGAATGGAAAGATGGTGGTATGCTGTGCTGGGGTTTGGCTTGTTGATGATTGTGTTGTTTTGAATATAACGATAGTACATGTAGTAAAGAAAGTCTTTTAAGAACACTCAAGCAAATCTTGAAGATGCGTACCTATAAACTGATATAAGAAATGCTGCACCGAGATATCGTCGAATAACTGAAGAAGTCAGTCAAGCCAGGCCATTGCCCTTAGAGTTTAGTAATAATAATACAACATACAAAGTTGGTACAGTGCATCTATTCACAAAATCCATCAGTTTACTTTCATACTAGTAGTAATAGTATTAGCAACAGTAAAGGAGATGCATGCATGCAATATGCAGTCCACAATTTTGAATCTAGACTACATCATCATGCTAACATGTTTCACAGCATCATCGTATCTACTATCTACTCAATATACGAATCAAGTGTAGAGTGTGGATCGACTAGTCTGCACAGATTCTGATGATCATCTCATCATAGGGTGCATCCACCATCACTTACACAAGGTTAAAATTGACTAAAGAATCTCGAAACTTCAAGGTGTTCATTTGACACTTTAGTTTTTAGTTTTTGCTACAGATACTTTAAAAAATAAAATGCACCCTATTACTACACCATTTGTGAGAGATTCAGTTGAATTGCAGGGAAATGCAATGTTGCAAAGACTGGATATTTGTCTACTTTTAGTTAACGTATTTCTGTATATAAAATAGATGACAGTAATTTAGTAAAATCACTAGGATTGACGTAGAATAGGGAATAAGGATAGCTGATAGACTGCTTTGTCTCAAATGCCCTTATTTTGTTATTTCAAGATTTTCGATTCTCGCTTCTACTGTAATCTATTACATGCTTAATAGTTTAAAATCATTTATTTTATTGGGAATTTTGTCAAGTACAAGCATTATCAATACACTGATCCAGGAAGGAATGTTTTAGATATGTTTAGTGTTGACCAAGTTCATCCGATAATAATTTGTATCAAAAGTGGACAATGTAAGCACATACTGTTTAACAAATTGAGAAAATTGGCTGACAGAGAAGTATTAGTATTAGTTGTATTAGTATTATGATAATTGTACATTGTACCCTTGTACCCAAAGTTCTTACTGATCCTGTGATACTGATACATGGGTATGTCTATGTCATCAATGTAGGTAATTGGGTAGTATTATTAATTTACTATTTTCTGATAGCTAGAATTTAACTTGCTCGAAACTGTTAAAACTTAATAAGATAACAAAATTCATAAATCATCATTCTAATAATTCTAAATACGGATCCAAACTGGATCCTACTCTTCATAAAAGCGTGGTCTTTATCTAGATATCGAAGATGACGAATAGAGTTGAAAATGAACCATTATAATTCGAAATTGCAGGGCTGACAACTTTGTCACTCGTATTTTGTATTAAGTTAACTAATTTTTAAGTAGAAAAACGACTAGTTAATATTAGTCAAAAATATGCAAGAGTCTAAAGTTTACAAGTAGATAAGTAATAAAATGTCCAAAATCTTAAATCCATAAGAGGCATAACTTCGTCTACGAAATATCAGCATCAAACTATCAAGTAAATATTTTATTTTAAAATATTCTGTTTAAATTCTTACACATTCTTCAGCTCTGACAACTTTTATTTCAAGTTGAATAAAAGTTAAAATTTGTGAGTTGAAAAATTTGATAATGACGACTGACGATGTCGACCGATGAGGCAAGCCAAGTTAAATGTTTTACTCTTGCAAGAGGCAAATGATAAACAAAGCTCGTGTACCTATTTGAGTATGTATGTGTATGTGTCACCGTGTTTCAGTAGGTATTATCTGGCCTGACTCTGAGGTTTCTCCTTCGATTGAAGTAGTTGAGTTGAAAACAAAGATGTAAATACACTAATACTAACCAAAGAAATGAAGTAAAGGTAGTAAGCAATTGGAATGAAGAGTAAGCTTCTAATCGCTGAAAAATTTTGATTGTGTGCCAAATTTTACCAACTTAGCAAGTCTTACGATATAGCTAGAGAAGCCAACCACAATCGTGTGCTATTAACTCATACAACAAATGTACTATACAATTGAATGCAAAATCGATTTTCATTTAGATGTTACAAATTTCGTACAAAATATTTCAAATCTTCACTCGAATTGTCTACGTAGAAGATAATATCTCACTTACACTTACGATATAAAATTATTAATAGCAAAAAAAACATTTAATTATGAGCAAAAAATCTAGTTTTGCAGAAGTACAAGTAGCAAAGAGTAAAAAACCACAAAAGTTAAGTATTAGAATTGTTGTCCTATTTTTAATAATAAGATTAAATTATAGCAGTTATATTATATTAGATTTGTTATTTTGTTACGTCAAGGAGGAAAAAGGAGAGTCAGAATGGATCATTAATGGATATTAGAAAATGTCAGTTTAGTTAATAGAACAAAATAATGTCTTACCGAATCATTTATTCAGCTTCGAGTATATACAATGGGAATACTTTAATAATATCAGCACGTACTTACATCATGAAATCACCATGCTCTAAGGAAGCAAATTCAAGCTTCTAATTTACATTTCGATTTTTTAAGCATAAAATTATAATAGATAGACAACCCTTCTACACACAATCAAAGCTTCGTTATTATTATTATTATTTATGCCAAGCATTTAATTCTGAAACAGACCTTAGCCTAACCGTATCCCTAAGATAACTGTAGAAGAATTTCATTTGACGATAGAATAAGAATCAATTATGCATATTACTTAATTAGTTATAATAACATTGCACAGCATATGCATTGAGTTTACATCTTGCATATTTATTCTGTATTGTATTACCAAACGGATCAAAACAAAATTAAGAGTACGGGTAGGCGATGCAAGCGGGTAGTAATAATAAGTACAACGGGTGAGCCGGGTGACGAGTTAAGTTTCTCTTTGTCTAGCTAGGGTAGTTGAAGAGTACTTTGATCTTCAGATACCAGATACATATTTGATGATGATAAGCTCTTCCTGCCCTCCGTTTTGTAAGGTTCAGAGCAGACATAATGAACAATAGGCTATAGGTTAGACTTCGACTTAAAATGGCTAGACCGTGGTTCAAGAAGTTGGACGTGCTTTTGTTCGGAATGTTCAAATAAAATAGGAAACCCTTAGAGGGGTTTCGAAGTAAACTAAAGATAAGTTGAATTAAATTGGGGGTCGTATGTTTATGTATTTATGAATTCACCGACGACTGACTTGAAGAGTCTAAACCTGGACGGAAAGTTTAAGTTGTCTCATTAGTTATGATATAGGTTAATCCAGAACAGTAGACTATAAAAAAGTTTTTTGCCCTTTGGGAAAGGTCAAGGTAACCAGGTAAGACAAAAAATGTACAATTGAGTTAGGTTAGGACAGTATAGTAGAAAGGAGTTAGTGCTCTACTCTGTATTGATTGTGATACAACAGAGTTACGAGATATTATTTGGATTTAGTTAGACGCAGGTTGAAACTGAAACTCGAGGAAAGGTTTAACTTTCATGCAAAATGGGAAGAGCCTTACCGTTTTCGGGCCATTTTAATAGACTGAAGTAGGTGGTTAGTGAGAGTTAAAAACTTTTTTAATAATATGGTAGAAAACTGTACATGATCATTTACTCTTTTATGCTTATATAAGAGCTCATACCATGAAGTACAAGTGTGCAATAGTATTCTAAACCAAAAAAACGAAGCCGTGCATTATACTTATTAGTTTGCATGCTCCAATTAACCAAGTATAAATCATGGAACGAAATTTGCTGTATTTTTTGACGTTCTGGTGGTTAAGAGATTGGGTAAGTATTATGCCAGGTGATGTGTGTACCAATACCGGTCGTTGAGCACTTCGGTCGCTTGATTGCTAGTTTTTTTATATCCTCCTGTGTCCAACCCTTCCTGTTAGATCATCATTTCATCATCTGTGCCTACTGCCTAGAAATTTATCGAAGTGATTTATGAATAATCCCATATTCAGGTAAAGTGTAGTCATGAACTCAAATCCGTACGTAGTTGGTAGGTCGGGGTGTTGGTCTGAAAGTCTGAACTCGAATATAGGGGTTTGTAATATTTTCACCTGTTCGGATGTGTAAGCTATCATCACATCACTTACTATAGTACATTCGTACTCGTAGTACTTTTGAAGATTACATTTTTACACATTATTTCGTTGTAGTTAGAGTTAACATCAAATGAACTTATCAAATTACATAAAACCTAACAAAAGCTGACTGTTTAGATATGTGGATTGTTTATTGTATCTGACTTGAATTATATATAATTTACACGAAGTAACATTTAAGACTCAGATTCATCCTGGTAACTTTGCATGTGAAACTGTACAAGGCATTGCTCTCTAATGATAACGATTACACATTATTTTTGTATTTATATTTTTGGGATTGTTCTTTATCATCATTTGTACATCAAGCCTCGACACTCGAGTACTTTTGTATTCTGTTCACAATCATTTTTATGGGAAAACAGGGAAATAAAATTGAATCGATGAGTGAATGAGTAAGAATAGAATTTGCTGCATGATATTATTTATAATATTATGACCAGCAAATCGAAATCCTTCGTCTTGGTTCCTTCTTACCAAAAGAAATCTAGATACCTAATGTTGGTATAGTTATGAAAAGACAAAAACCCAAATCAATCAGTAATTAGTAAGAAAAAGGAAATTTCGAATACAATTTACAACTCGACAACTGAATAAAACTAAAACTCAACATGACCTTACTAATGATAATGATACTTAAGTATGTTGTTTACTGTGACATCGATTGTGGGCAGCCAAAAACTGCTCACTTTTGTAGCATAAGAATCAAAACACTGCACTGCACTACTAGTTATAGATAGTCGCTTAGTAATTGGTTTTTATCTAGACTATATCCGGGATCAAATTAAGATTTATTATTTGATTTCCGTTAGGTAAGATACAATATGAAATAAGAAATTGAAACACAGCGTGGTAGAATGCTTTGTTATGGGTTGGGTTGTTCATAAAGTTGTTATTCATGCTTTACACATAATTGATTGCCTCACAGTAAAGTCAACAATGTAATTTCCCCGGCCCTCAACTGGCTGTGTTTAACCGAGTTACCGTAATACCTTATATGATGTAGGTGCCAAAATCCGCAAGGATTTTATGTATTGTATGTTTCGAATTTTATGTATGAAGTAATTAGATGTTTTCGCAACATTAACAGTTGTGATGTGTCAACATTCAGAAATTAAAAACAGCATAATTATGACATGAGACGAAAAATAGTAGTATCATTATATGTATCCAGAATGTACATTTAATATTTTATAAGAAATTTCATTACAGACATATACAATATATAAAGACAAGCAGAACAGAAAGTTCATGCAGCCAAAGTTTTTCGGATAGTTTGAATAACGGTGTATGTAATGCAGTTCATTTTAACAAATCCATAAAAACCGTCTAGATTACATTTCCAAAAATAAAAGGAAACATCTAGTTCATATTAAAATAAATGCCTTTTATGTATTTCTGTATAGGAGAATGCAATACTGAAACATTTTAGTACAAGGTCGCAGAGGGTGGTGAAAAGGAAGTTTTTTCGATTTGTTTACAATCGTCAACTGTTCATTTGACTGGAAGTGGAAAAGAGATGAAAAGGAATTCTCTAACAACATTGAATCTGTATTGAAAATTAAAGGGATTAGTACCGACAACCGTAATACCACCCCATGTACAATGTACTTACTTATGATTATACTCAGAAACCGGATTCAGATTACATTACATTACATTACACATGGCAACACGTTTACCTATAATTTTAATACTAACTGGGCATATAAAACCTGGATTGCCTAGTAAACAACCGGGTATTTGGATCCGTTACTTCATTTTTAGTTTGAATTGAATCCTAGCTGCTAGCTCATCCATCATGCGTCAGGGCAGGGGAGTATTTGATTAATTTCGGTGAATTTAATTTCACGATCGAGTAGTTGTAGTTAGGAAGGAGTTGTGGTTTATCCGTGTCATGTTCTATTTACTGAGAAATATATGATTTTCGTTAGATTGGCATGAGATTACTACGGATTTCCAAAGAAAACTTTGTTAGATTGAAGTTCCTTCATGAGTAAAAATGATAGGCCACTTACGTCTCATCATTCTGTGTTGAAATATATTTCAAATCAAATAGCGACCAAGTTGATCTGAAGGATTACACATGCACACTACTGTACACAGCTCTATTGTGAAGCCAGTTTGTTTGTATACAGAATAAGATGGAATTTAACACCTCGTAAATCCTAATCGATCTATTTGTGAGTTCTGTAAGTTCTGTTTGATGCTGTTGTGTAGTGATATAGATACTGCTGTTGATTGCGGCTAATTCCATATGGAAATCTGATATCTGATATGTAATTTAATGTCCCTTTTTCCTTATTGTATATTAATGGAATATAAATACTACCACAACCCACAACTGCTACATCATATCCAATTTCATATTTTTATGATTTCTTTTAAATAAACAACATAAAACAATAATAATTAATGCCGTTGACCTCTTCTTCGGTAGTTTGGATTGATATAGTGGCTAATAAATATCATTTTTCATGTTTTAAATAATATGAATAAGTATAGTGACAAAAATTACAGTTATACTCACGTGCGTAGAAGATCAATAAAATATTATTATGGACACTAAAGATTAACATTGCTAATGTTCGGAGTTTTTTTTATTCTTCGCTAATTTAAATGACCAGGAGGTTTATGCATCAAATTTCAATGTTGTTTTTTTATTAATAATTGTTTTTGCGGCATATCAGTATCAGATCAGGACCTATTAAATGTATTTAATACGTGGGTGGACCTGAATAGGCTACCGAAATTCATCATTGTGATTACTGATAGAAAAGGAAGCAACACAAAATCTAGTCGGTTAGTTTAAAAAGCCCTTCATACATAAATCAGTCAATGAAAGCCTAAAATAAAAAATCAGGAACAACAAACGGCTTACATTAAAGGCGCAGCTTCAAAACCCTTAGACGCATAAAATATATTTCGAAATAAATATTTAGCAGCCTTGTCTTATAATTTGAAAGGGTTAGCGCATCCAAATTAATATATGTAAATAAATATGTATATTTCAAAGTTAATTCCGTAAGGCTGATTAGAAATTTGAACATTATAAGGTAAGGTGACTTAAGTTAGTGGTTTAGTGGACCAAGTGGGCACAAAGCTGTAATTGAGAAACTATAATATAATAGCATTGCACTCACGAAAATATCAAATATTCCAAAATGGACAGTATGCAGTATAGCAATGGATTCGAAGTCGTAGTAATTATTTCAGTTGTGGCACAGGTATCGAAAATTATTATTGACTTTGTATCTACAGCTCAGCATATCTGCATTTCAGAGTACTATTTATGTTTAGGTTAGCTCAATACCAAAAATGTTGACATTCTACTATTGGACATCAAGTTAATTTTCTTTTATGACGAATCCCGGAAAACCCTTTCATCGTTCCATCATTATCGAAAACACAACTTTCCTTTACATTACTCGTGGGTCTTGGTTTAATATTCCAGTTTGGGAAACTTGTTTTGATACGAGCGACTTCCTGGGATTTAGTCATGTAATGTAATGGAATGAGTAATGGTATCGTGTCCTATCTAAGAATTTCTTCGAGTTTCTTCTTTTCTTTCATGAGTACTTCAGGACCATCAACAGTATGCATATTAAACTGCGCTTTGCTCTGCTTATTGTTTGGACATCTCTTGGGCTCTTGGTATTGGATTTTTGTCTATCTTATCGACGTTACTTATAGTTTAATAGAATGATTCCCTAGTGCCTGATGAAAGCCTGCCTGCAGTTCCATGTACAAGTAATTACTGAAGCAATTTTATGTAGTTCAAGTTGGGAAAATTGTTAGTTGAGTTTCATCTATAAAAAAAACCATGAGCATGAAATGTTGCAAATACTGTAAGAAGTCTTCAGTACGAAATCAGCGACTACGACGAACTAAAAGTTCGAAGTAATTATTGTATCTAATGTAAAAGTCGTTTAGTAGAGCATTTTCTTAGAATGGAAATAATGTAATATCGATTTGGTTAAGCAACAAAAGTTTAATAATGCTGCTGTCTTACTTAATTCTTAATTCAGCTGTCTCAAGCTGTGTGGTAAAGCATGTGTAGAGAAAACAGCTCACAGGTTTATCTTCTTGTTGTGTGATTATTTGATTATGCAAGTGATGTATTAATATAAAGTTTTGTGTACTTCCGTGGATTTTCTGGACACGATAGATTTCGTTTTTCGTCAAGATCCTGCTCTTTTCATCACATCATGCTTCAGTTGAATTGAATCAGTTTGAAAAGCGTCCTGATCAAACGCTCTTTGGGCTGTCTGTCATACATGCACTCGAAATTATTAACCTAGTATTTGCTAAGAATGTATTAATAGTGACAATACGTTTAACTGAAAACACAACTTGCCTTATATGAAATTTAAGCGTCTTGTAATGTTGTACCCGGGCAAGTTAGTTAAGTTGCAATTGATTCGAGCTTTAAACCTACTTTAGATTATTGTTTTATGCTCGTCTAAGCTGTAGGGCTAGGTAATGGCAAAAAATGGTGAATAAGTAATGTCTAAGATAGCTGACTGACTACTAGTAGTGACGAGAGATCAATGGCCTCCAGAGTATTCCTTTGAAACGCACACGCATTGTTATATCCATGCACATGCATACATAAAGGGGCACATGCCACACATAAATGATAATAAGTATGTAAAATGAAATGCATGGATTGTTTCAAAGTTTTTTAATCGTGTGAAGTAGACGCAAGTATCATCAGAAGTTTAACTTCGTCTTAAAACAAGTTATAACTTAATAATTGAACGAAATAGATAACATCTAATGATGAGAAGTCCAACTCTTCGGGTACTCGTCGTAAGTAAGGGGTTGTGCCATTAAAACTGGTCCATTTTGTCTCATTAAGTATCCTGATCAAACTAAACTTACTGCATTGTTATCTTAGGCATCATATTAAAGAGTATAAGTTTCATTTAATATTTTGATCAGCAAAAAGCAAAAACTTCAAAATTTCTTGGGTAAAGTAGAAGTCATGACGAATAACTTGCTATTGCTTTAACTATCAACTACAAATATCAGGTTCTTGTAATTAATGTAATTATATAGATCAAGTGTATAACAATTTCAGTTGTTTATACATTACTCTGTACCTTTTTTTAAAAGAATAAGTACCGTTCAAATCAACTTGTCCTGGTTTTATCACTATGTGTAAGGGAAATAGTAAATTTTACATTTTATTTAAATTGGCTAAAATTTAGTCCAGTATGACATGAATGACTAAGGATAAGTATGGAAGGACGGAAATAGGTCGGTTCTGTTAGTGGCACACAGTACGGTGGTTCATTGCATTGCATTGAGATGGATGGGGTTGGACAGTTAGGCTGTACACACATTATATCGCAAAATGAACAATGGAATACAATGAGTTGATGGCATTATCGACTAGCTAAAAAGTAATGATAATAATGCTTAAAAAAAAAAAAGCGTGATATAAAAACATGCTTCGATTCCATAGTAGTAGTTTAGTTGCAGTAGTATGTAAGCACAAAGCAAAGAATTATATGATAATGATACTATATACTAATGATACATTAATTTCGCATTGGGTATTATTATTATCACATCGATGCGAACAAAATACTAGGTTCATAGTCTCTTTTAGTGTATATATTAGGATAGAGGTACTGCTGGCCATGAGACTCATTTGATTCTTTGCTCCTTTATACTTTCACGAACTTACTTGCTTATTATTATGTAATAATAATCCTATTTGTTATTTTGAAAGAATGTAGTCAAAGTCAGTTTAGTTGCTCATTATTTAGTACGAACGAATTGATACAACAACAACGAAGCGTTATAAAGTATTTAGTAAAAGCAAAAAGCATTCTCTATTATATGATGTTACATTGTCTTTTTCTGAATAAAAAAAATGCGTGAGATGAGAAGCCACCAAGGACTTTTTGCGTAACAGAACAAGAGGGAGGCCTATACAGCTTGAATCGACATCGACTAAAAAATCCTCAGTGGACAATACATGAGTAACCAGAAATGTAATGATACGATAACTAGCAACTAAAACGGACCGCTGGAGTATAACATATTAGGAGAAGGTGTCCTCGTCCAGTGTCCTTCGACAATTTTTGGGGTTATGTCATGCTGGCATTTAATGCCAGATCTACTACGCTGCTAAGGTTATATTATTGTTAAGGTTAAGTTAAGTGAGAGGTTGGAATTTTTTGGGATGGAAAAGTTGCTGGCAAGTTATGTTGCAATGCACACTTATGCTGTACAATGTTAAGTAAAGTGAACTTCTGAAAGGTTTTGATGACTATTATCCTCTCTTTATTACAGACGCTTATTTTTTCAAGTGGATTGATTCCATGCGTTTTGCTAAAAATCATGTAGGTTTAGTTTAAGGTTACGTAGAGCCATCATTGAATAAGATTCATTGTCCTTGATCCTTTGAAGTATCGGGTACGGAATAGGGTTAGTTATTATATAGTCTATTAGATATGAATGCATATTGCATGTAATGTGTTGCAGAATCGATGTAATATCTTTTTCGAGTCTAATGGAAAAATATTATGAACTTCACCAGAACCAGAAGACACCTAAATAATATTCAATTTCATCTGTTGTGTCATTTATGTTGTGGATGTCTATGAAGCATTAAAAGTAGAAGACAAGCGATAATATTATTACATTATTGCACACTACAGTTTCCTAAAGTGTATATATAGTATTTAGTTATGTAGTATGTAAGATACTTCAGTGAGGAACATCTAATATCCTTTGGTATCATTAAATCACATGCTATAGTGCTTCCTTTTTTATTTAATGGCATTTTCATGCTGCTGACAGAATGTAGGTAGGGTTGGGTATGGGTAATCGTAATACAGTCTCGTCAATACCAGGTCCAAAAAAGTGGGTAAAAAAGAGTTCTTTGCGTCAGCACAAAAATGTGTTTGCCATTGCCAGGGCTGAAGATCTTCTTAAGATGTGTATGAGAAAGAAGAGAATGATTTCGAAGCAACTTTAGCCAACACCGTGTCTGCCAGAACCAGAAACACCTAATGCAAATGTTACAAAGAAAAAACATCGTATGAGCATTCAGTTCCATTGATTTCTATCACAGAACAACGGAATTGAATCGAATGGAAGTTTTGAATTGGAATTAAGTAGCACTCTGAAGCAGTATAGCAATGTCTTATGGTCTACGCAAGATTCAAAGATTCCTTTATTACTGTGTCTCAGCAGTATCAAGCATTGCAGTTTTTTAATATTTGTTAATAAGCCGATGATTATAACGTACTTTCTACATATTTATAACAGGAAATTTAAATTCACTAGTGCCCATGAAAGTCAGTAATATGATGAAGGAAGACTTGGTTAAAAAATTGATAGCAATAGCAATTGGCACTTTGGCACTGCTGGACTAATATTTAGTAATTCAGTTATGGTTTTTGATTGGAAGGATGTTCCAAAGAAGGGATGGTAGTTTTATAATAATGATGAAATATGCCCGTCTTTTTAAAGTTTCGGAAGACAAAGATTATAATAACACCCATACGTTCAATGAATACATGAAACATGAATATGATTATGATGATACGCCAACATACAAATGGTTATAAAATGTTTTATGCTATAATCTAAGTCATAAACTAAAAGCTATAAAATGTATTGACTAATTTTTAAGCGTGCGTTGAGTCAGTGTGGCTAAGTTACAATTGCAATTAAAAGAAAACTTTACAATGTTTTCCTTAGGTCTTAGGCATAAACTTGATAGAAATAAAAAAAGATACGGAAGAAAAGGAAGACATAGTTTGCGCAATTGCATGTACGACTTATTTACATATATAGTTCAAGGTAAGCAAATTGTGCACAGTGCATACACATGCAGGTAGATTTCTACAGGATGTAAAGTACAAAATGCTATGAAATAAATCAATCTTTGATGTAAAGGTTGAATAAAGAAGCAACTCCTACGGTCATAGGAATGACCTTTAGAATCATAGCGTGGTTTCTAGCTTAGCTTATGTGAGCAAAGCGGAGATTCCGCAGTGCCCGAAAGTAATATCTAAAGATAAGTGGTAGTTTGGGGCTTCTCGACTGTCTGAACTCTTAAGGACGTGACATCTTTTATTAATGCAAAAGAAATAAATTGCATGTAAATGCATCATAAGATAAGTGTACTGACTTGAGATTTTGTGAAAAAATACACATTGCATTGGCATGACTCGCCGTCACCATATAACACAGCTTCATCTACGAGGATAGTTCACATAGTCATATATGGCCCTTGCTAATATTACTGAAGTGCTTCTAAACATTTCGTAAGAAGTTACAAGATATGCATTAGACTGATCTATACACTAGGACATTTGATCATCATCGCTGACACATAAATGTGTCACGTCACGTGTGGTTGCATTATAACTTTAAGTGTATGTCGCAGTAATAAATGTAGATAGGTCGCAATTCGTGGATTTATAAATTCGCATTGCTCTTACTCATGATGCATAACAGGTTGATGTAAAATTTTGAAAAGCCGTCGGGAATGTTGTATATTTGATTTAATTTAAAAGGATTTACTCGCATTGTGATATTTTGTTTCAAAACTATTAATGTATTATTTTATTTTTTTGCGTTGTATAAACTTCATCACATCTTCAGTTGAATGACATAAAATTTCAAAGAGCACATAGAAGCTGAGAGGTATTCGTGCTGAAATTGATTAAATGGTATTTTAAATTTCATTGTAGATTATGGTGAAAGGTAAATTACTTGTTGTGCTAAATATTCAAGCTCTTGATATATATCGCAATGCGTAATATAAAAAACGCACTAGTGCTTTTTGTTGCTGATTTTTTTATGTAGTTAAGGGTGGTTCTTGGGGAAAAGTTCAGTCCGATAAATTTTAATATTATGTTAAAAGGATATTTGAAAAAAACGGAGCCTAGAATTAAATATCAGCTGGTGGAAAGCGAACATCAGTAGAAAGGGTTAGACAATTTTAAGGCTTATTCAGGGTCAGCTACTTTGTCTTTCTGATTTTTATATATCTCATCTTCGTTGGTCCATTCCATTCCGTCTACTTTATTTTTGTCAAGGAGTGCTGAGTGGTTCTTTTGCAACAGATGCATTATTAATGAAATCCTCTTTGGTTCTTTGCACGTACATCTTCAAAAGCAAGATGTGTACTTTTTTGTTTACTCACCAGTTATATGTTTTTCATCCTCTTGATAAATTTTGTCTGTTGATGGCTTCAAAGTTCTGAACTTTCATTAGCGAATGACAAGCGTGAAACGAAACTATTTTTTTTTACTAAGATGAAAATACTTTCGAGTTTCGATGTCACTGTTGAAATTATGCAAATACTGTACTGAGTGCTGATTCAGAGTCCTTGATAAATTATTTCTTTTGCAAAGAATTTAATAAGGTGACAAATACTCGAAAAAGCACAATGCAAGAAAATAATTTGATAGATTTCGTAAGTGCATGGGCTATAATTTTGTTTGTTATACAGTTGCAAATTGTATATGTTATTTGAAAGTTTTCCAACTTCTGGATGCATGGAAAGTAAGGTTTTAAAAAGCACAAGTCGTAAAACACAAGTTGGCTCAATTTGACTCTTACGACTTTAAGTAAAGCAACAAAGTAGGTCTGTGCCCTTTGGCGTCATCCAATATTGACTTCTGCATAGATCGCATCATTCTTTTACAATTTACGAACTGACTCTACCTTGGCTTTTCTGCCATTTTACCAGATTATGGCAGAAAAGCCAAGCAAAGATGAAAATGTTGCTTTATTATCTTGGTAAGACTGGCCTTTGCTTGCCTGGCAATTTGCTTATGCAAATCGTAACTGATTCAGTGTTCTCAATTCAACTCGACAATTCATACTTCTATCATAATCAGTCCGACCTATCCATCTGTAAGGAAAATGTTTATCATCACATAAACATAGAATAGAATCATCCTTTGCAGTACAATATCATGTTGCGATTAATGGAAGCCAGGTCGTGAATGTACCATTCACTGATGGTGGTGGTATCAATCGATAAGTTATGTTCTGTCTAACTGCGTAATTTAGTTACAGAGAGGGACTTCAAAGGGCATTTTCCTTATTTGGCGATTACAGTATTGAAAGTAAAAATTACATGATATTTTGGGACAACATTATCATGTGAATCAGTCTGGGTCATTCAGTCAGAGTCAGCACTTCCATGTATCATTCGATTATAGTTAATGATGGTGTACAGTATTTATTGTATTAAAATAAAATAATGATGCCATGGGATTGAGATGTATGGAAAAAAATTTAGATTGAGTGTGTGGAGAGACAATAAACAATGCAATAAACTGAGTGTTCTGCAGTTTGCAGATGGACTTTTCAGTCAAGCAAAGGATCTTGATGTTATTTATTGAAACTTAATGCAGTAGCCAGCACTTAATTTGTACCTCTTTCTAACATTTTTTCTAGTTTACTTTTCAATGTTAATTCAATGTAAAACAGAAAGTTCTTTGAGGACTGTGAAAGTGTTATATATGTATCACCAGCGTACGAAACGGGACAAAATGTTGTAAAGAGGTACTACAGATAATTTGCTTGGTCATCGCCACTCGCCACTATATTAGATTTCACAGCAAAACATTTTGTGTAAAACCCGGATAGGATTGCGCTCGAAAAATAGCTAGTTTAGTCCTAACTTATAGGGGATGCGTTGTTATGCTATTTTTAAATGAATGTTGGTTTCTGATATGCGTTTTTTTCTATATTTCAGTATCGAATCCAAACACGAAGTGACGATTTTGGGTGGACTCAACGAGTTTTGTGTAAAGTTCTATGGACCTCGTGGAAGTAAGTCTATATTTTTTACGCCAATAATAACGTATAACTAGGAACAAAGCTAATTTTCATAATTAAATAAGCAGCTAATATTATTATGGTGTGTTGGTGTGTATTCTTACCACGAAGCAAAGGCATAAACGATGCGTTTTAGTAGCCTTGAGTGTGGATTGTTGCATGAAGCTTGTGTTTATGTGTAAGTTGAAGTAGCACATGATGGGAAATGGTGCTGGCTTGTAACGTTATAATGACTGAGGGTGAAAGTCACTTAATTAAAGAATTAAACTTTCAGTTGCACTTGCTTAAAGTATTTAGCAAGCAGTTAAGAGACAATGTAATAAAAGGTAATAATAATATAATGCAGGCTGTTTAGAGATCAAAGCCAGTGTACACATACTGCAGGGTATATAGCAAGTTTAGCAAGCATAATTATTAAGAAACTGAAGCTTGAGTTGAGTTCCATTTTTGTGGCTTGCATTTTGCATATAGTTTTAAGGAGGGGCACTCAACAAAGTACAAGAGAATTTGCTATCGTTGCGTTGTGGGGCTGTTTTTAAGGGTTACTTGTATTACGGATGAGTGATATTAGGTAAGTGCCAACTACAAACATTTAGATTCTTGCATTGCAAGTAATGCAACTCATACTAATTTCATTAACTTAAAGATTAAGGCAGAAATTATTATTTTTAACAAACTGCATCTGATCTCAGTAACGTTTCTTGAACAGAAGTAAATCCGAAAATCGGGAACAGTATTAGTTTTTTTCCTATTGAAATTAAATATAGTTGAAATATGTGTAATTCTTGCAATTTATTTGTCGAGAATTCAGTAGCCTTGAATTTGCACTTGCAGTTTCATTCGACACAGTAGAAATAGGAATCGACACTGTATATTTAAGCTACATATGTCTATAACATTGCATACAAGAAACGATTTCCAAAAAACCTTAGCGTGTGTGGGTGTGAGGAAAATCGAATCTATTGTAGTAGACTAGAAGTGATAAATCCTTCTATGATTTTGGCTGGAAGAAAAATCATTTTATGCACCTTAATGTTATGCATTGCATTATGTTTGGCCATGTCTCGCCTTAATGGCTCTTGATTCTAGAATACATGAATTTTAATAGTTATTATTATGCGTCGAGAGAGAGTCGAGAGATAAATAGGACTGCGACTGCTGAGTTTTCTCATACTGTCATACTTACGATTTTTGTATGCAATACGAACACTGCGTGTATTTTAGTAAATGCGCGTACAAAGTTGCATTTATTGTTATTTAGTTGAAGTTTGGTTGGCTGATTTATCTCCTAATTTTTGCAGTTTGACTTTATAGAGAGTGGTTGAGGTTGATGTGAAACAGAATGTCAGTATGAATTATTATGGTGTGACCTACATATCAATTTTTTGTATTGTAACCACGTTACGTTACCTACAAACCTGACTGCTTTTGCTACTTTGCTTTGCCTTCTCCCTCGCCCCTTTCATAAACATATTTGCAATGCAACAACTTTTATTTAATGGACGAACTTAAATATAATATATATTCTACCTAGCTACATACTAAGGTTGCTTTTAATATAATTTTTAAAAGTGTTAAGTACTACAGAGAGTAACTTTTTTGCAGACCTAAGATTAGTTTGTCCGTATCATTCAACTCAGAACTCTACTGTGGTCCAATGTATTTAACCTAATTATAGTTCGGCAGTGTTCATAAATCATGGAATGGCACAAACGAACTTAAGTTCGATTTTACATTTTGGAGGATAGCTAATAAAACAAATAGCTGCTGAAATTGTAAAGATGTGTAAAATAGGTGTACAAGATATAGTAAAATATGAGTGCATCGCATTAGAAGTTATTTTAACTGTCATTTAAATGCTTGTTCATCAGGCCTCGGAAATTTGATCAGACTGATTATTACTACCACCAATAGCCAGAAATCGAATACAATTTTTTTACCTTAAGAATGGGAAAGCATTTGTAACGAAAATTAATGAACAAGCCCTTGAGTACTTTTAAGTAAAATGTAGATGTAAGAACTAAAAAAACAGATACTTATTATGCTTTTCATTGTATTAATCCCAACCGAGCAAAGCGATTCATTCAAAAAGTTCTATCAGATGTTCTTTTAACATTGTTCCCAATCGAATCCAATAATGCAGTATGCAGCACAATGCATCAAACCTGCAAAAGTGTTAACTTAAAAATTATCCTACTATACTTAATTATATTACTGACCAGTCATGCCGCTGACGGAACTATGAGTACATCATGGAAGATACATTATGAATATAAAATGTATTTCCGAACTCTCGATTAACTGTACAACTTTGCGCTAATCGCTTACCTTAATTTACCTTAAATTTTATCTCTACTATAGGTGTACGTTCCATAGTTTTAATTAGCTGAATTTGGAAGACGACATGTACTGTTTAAGACCTGGCCCTGTTATGAGCAACCTACTGCCACCAGGCAGTAGGTTGGTTAATACAAGCAGTGAAAATGTGATCGTAATTTTTACTTTTTGACTGAAGATATGCATGGGCTAATATTTCATTATCTACATCAAATAATCAAAGCAATAATAGTTAGTTCGCTTATTTTGATTGCAACAAATTTATTTGGATGCAATTCATAAAAATTTTCTTTAATGCCAAAACTTACTAAAACTACAACTCATCTGGCAGTCTAAACTTTTTCTTTGTTTCCTACTTTACGAGTCACGTATGTTGAAGTTGTTCCTTGTTAGCAAAGCACGAGATTGGCAAGCCAGGAAAGAGCTTCTTGGAAACATAATAATTTTAATAGTGATTTAGTCAACTTAACTTTGCTATTACAATTTTTTAGTCGGATTAGGCAAGTTTTAGAATACAACGAAATTGGTGTCAGTTAATTTCGTCCCCAACCTAAGATATTTACTTTGTTGAGGCAAAAACTCTCTCAAAAATACCATGAGAGTTGAAATAAATAAATTATGCTTTTTAGTCCTCAACACATGAATCATTTTGACGTTAAAATTTTAATATTTTCATTTCAAATTTGATCTGAGATCATGAACACTTAGACTTTAATAATAATATTTATGTTATGCATCAAACTCCAAGCTGGCAGCTCGTGTAGTTGCTGTCTTCGACATTTATTAAGATTTTATTACTTTGTTGTAGGTTCTTCCTTGTGCGCAGAGTAAACAATTACTAAACCTTTTAATTCGTTTCCTTTACCAAAATTATTGCACAACTCTAAAAATATATTTTAACTTCACATAATTTGCATAATACAGCCACGTATAGTTAAGCGAAAATGCGAAAGTGAAGTATCAAATCTTGCTGTATTGACTTACATTTTCATCTCACATAACATTTTCATAAAAGCCCCAAGAGATTTTTACCTTATTGTAGCTGGTGGTTTTTCATACGGAGCTAGGTTTTTTATTCGCTATTCAGTTGCAGTCCAAAGTTATAACTTGAAAACTTCTGGTTATAGATTGAATCAAATTGAATGTATCACCAGAAGAAGAAAAGTTTTTCTTGGCTTGTAAGCAGAATAAAATCTTGTTAAAAAATTCTGAATTTACTATAAAAAAATATATCGCATGAAAGCTCTGTCGCATCATGTTTCCATGTTTTCATCCAAAGAGAGTATGTTCAAATACAAAAGTAATATGTATATCTTAGACCTGAAACTGTTGAAATGGTGCTTTTATACTTTTGTCTGGGACATCGAGATGCATGCCGAGTTTTGTGCTGTAGGTATCAAATTATTTTATAGGATTCTAATATGATATCTTCAGCTCCTAAGCTTTTTGTATAATGTTGCAGCTTGTTATCATCTCCCTAGTGTAATTACCATCTAACTATTAAAAAGCTAACCATGTAGAAAGTTTAGTATGCATTACAGTAAGTATTGATGTGAGTTGGGTGGGATTGTCAAAGTATTATGTATGCATAACTGAACTTCAATTTTGTTGTTGAAATGAGTTATGGATATTGTTTACAGGATACGAATGTTGAAATTAGTTCGGTAGTAACAGACTACCGACTAGGATCCAATGCAAATGTCTTGGAATGTAGTTGTGTTGTCAAAGTGTCGAAGATATTGTTTTTCTTTATCAATGTTTACTTCCATGACATTGCATGTATAATTCATTGAAGTAGATGATAATCTTAATAATCTTATTTCCAACAGCACCCTACGAAGGAGGAGTTTGGAAGGTGCGGGTCCATCTCCCAGAGCATTACCCCTTCAAATCACCGTCAATTGGCTTCATGAACAAAGTGTACCATCCCAATATCGACGAAGTTTCCGGCACTGTATGCCTTGACGTTATAAATCAAGCGTGGACCGCTTTATATGGTATGTGAATAGAAAGTTTGTCAAATCGGGTTGCTGAAAAGGGAAGAGGGTTGAGAGATTATGACTTACGTCTCAGGTGTGTAGATTCGACAAAAGGCGAAAACTAGAAATCGGTCATGAATAAATGTTTCAAGGAATTAGAGGATGGATGATATTCTTTCTCCATACAAAAGCTTTAAGGGTGTTTTGAAATTCTACTGTATTTTAAGACTGAGAAATTGATCGGGACATAGGCAACATCCAAAATTACGACGTTATTCGCAAGGACAGAAGTTGTCTAATAAGCACCCCTAGAACATCTTTATTGTGCTTAATTAAATCACAATAGATAAGGTAAAAATGTCAGATTCAGATGTCAGTGCCTAATCGGTAAAGTTGATAGGAAATTGAAAGCAGTAAATTTGACGTATTTAATAAAACCTGTTATTGTACGGCACTCCATTGTCAGTAAAAGACATCAGATTTCCTTTTCCATAGATTTGTGCTCAGACTTAATATCATTGCAAGATTAATACTTTAATTTTAATTGAGTAATTTTAATTGAGTTTATCAATCACCATTTTACCGTTAGGATAATATGAGAGCTACGCCAAGCCAGCAATATTAATTATGTTCTTATTGTTATGCTAAAATGAATAAGCTATGAATTTGTAGTCTATATAGCTTCTATATTAGAGCATCTCGTGTTGCTCGTGTATTAATGTAATGTAATGCTGTTTTGAGGTCAGTCAATCAAATTAATATTCCTCACATACCGCTCTGAAGAGTAGACTTGGTTTTGTAGAAATAGGTGTTTCAAGTAAAGTGAACTAATAGTAATTCAAGTTGACTTTTATGTGAGCAATGAGCAACTTTACTATCAACTATGAATACTCGAAGGCCGAACATTTCAAGGGTAAGGATAATCAATGGCTCATCTTTCTTCTTAAAACAAAAGGAAAATTTTTGAAGATTACATTAAATTGTCAAAAGATATTGTTGGTTCTCATTCCCATAATAAGCCACAAGTTTTTAGAACTAGAACTGCTAATTTGCCAGGTAAATTTTCATAATCAAAAATTACATTATAATGGTTTTGGTGAATTTCTAATTAGTGATGAAAGTAATGATGAATGAAGAGCAAGGAAACTTCAAATTAGACAACGGGATGTTTATAGTTTGATTTAGTGTAGTTGTAGTTTACTTCTTTAAGATTTGTAAAATTTATAACGTAGCACCACTAGAGCTAATCTGGTTCTGTCGGATGATGCTAAAACCTGTTTTGTTTTGGTTTTGAAAGCTCGAGTCTCTTGTGAAAAGCTGGTTTTGCCAGATTAATCCCTTACTTGTTATCTTTAGAATATTCTTAACAGTTCTAGCGTTGTACTTGTACTCTAGTATTAGCATTGTATTCACACGTGACTAAGACCGTATCCTCATCCTAATAACAAACCGCAAACAATAAGCTTTGGAGGCGAAGAATTAATGCCTAAGTGGTTTAAGTCCTATTCATAATGAAATCTTTTTCTTTGAAGGATCAAATTCTCAACTACTCCTTAAAGTTTCATGGGCTTATTGCGCAACAAAAAGTATCTCAAGGGTCAGGCCTACGCCTAAAACTTGGTAAAGTATCATAAATATAAATGAATAAAAGATGAGAAATTCTAAGCCCTATTATTATCAGTGAAGCCATAGTAATGCTCGGATATTTACATTTAAAGAATCTGTGTGGAAACTTAGAATTTATTCCAATGTCATCTCTGTTAGTCTGTCAGAACGATTGTATTGAATTGCCTTAGTTACATACATATAATATAATCGATTTGATTTACTGATTCTAATTGTTATTGTTATTGTTTCACTTCCAGTATGTTATTAAATACTGGAGGTGAAAAAGGTGCAAATGGCTTGTCCATGAAACGTGTATTTGTTAGACCTTCAGTAAGTTACTTCAAGCGAGTTCGAGGACAAGACGTTAGTACTTTGCATACAGAATGAATTCAGTTTGAGATTTAATCGTGGAAGGAAAAGTCGTGAAGCTTATTTATTTATTTATTTCGTCAAACATCATCTCTCTATCTGACTTGACAACTGATAGCTGACTTGACTTTCATTTTCGAAGTTAAATCAGCTATCGTCTTCATCACTGAATTTCATATTATGTTGAACGATGATGTCGACATTCGGAACAACACAAATTGGTATTGCTTAGCAATAATTGTATTACCTTTTCTTTTTTTTATCAAGTTCCAAGAGCTGTTCTGATTAAATCTAGGTCAGTCAGCACGCAAGACTCCCAGACTAGGTGCATTGCATTTCAATCAGGACTGTGCAGAAGTGGCTATTTCAAAACCCTTACATCTTTTACAGTCGAGCTCGATATATATAGAAAATGTTACGTTTAAATTCACAGCGTGTCTTTGTCTGCCTCGTTTTAGTTTAAACCGATGAATTCAAGAAGCAGTTGTTGATATCGTTGTAGCAGAAAACTTAAAATCAATACATTCCACAGAACAAACTGCAAATGTATTTGAGAACTAGAATGTTTAATTATTGTTACAGTACAAGATGCAGACCCAAGTGAACTCTAGTTGAAATGGTATGCTAGCTGAAATAGAAAATTTTCTAATATTGGGTCTGAACAAGCAATTCCTCTATATTGTATAGAGTACTACTAAAATCAAAAAATGTCAATGGGGTCAATTCCTCAATCATGTGTTTGCCGTTTAAACCTAACAAGAAAAGTTTTATGAAACAGGTCAACTCGCATCAACATTTAGTTTTTTTCATATTTCTATGAAATTGAAGCTTGTTCTTAATAAAAAGAAATCGTATTAGGCTGAGACTTAGAGCAGAAGAACTGTAAACTGTATTCGAATATGGTTGCTGTTACATAGGGAATGGAAATACAAGGTTTCTTTTAACTTCCCCGATTTGGCCGGATTTGAATCTGTCACCTTCGATTATAGGAAGAGTTAAAGAGTAGGCAGAACTACTACTTTCCTGGGCAATGGTATTGCGTTACAGCTCATCAATTATGTATCATTTTGTTTGACACACATGGCTCGTTTTTTTCATCTCGGTCCTATCTATCTTAGCATCCTTTATAAGCCTGGAACGGATATGGAATTTTCATTCCTGTTGCGATTCTATCTAGATGAGAACGGAGTAGGGAGTTCTTTTAGCTTTTAGTATTATTTTTATTCATGGGTCCTGTCCCTCTTTTGAAAGGTAAATTGCGTTGCGTATACCATAAAAGCGAGCATTTTGTCGAATAAATTGATGTTTTAGTGTATATTTTTTATGTAGGTTCATGACAAAAAATTAAATCAGTTTTAAAATGATCACTTATAAAAGCTTGTATCATTCATCTTGAAATGTCATAATAGTGAACAATGCTAATGCTAATCCTGTAATCCTTAGTATTAACTGTGTATTTCTTTTTCCAGATTTATCGAATATTTTTGAATCGTTCTTACCTCAACTTCTAACGTATCCGAACCCAATTGATCCGCTAAATGGTGATGCAGCTGCCATGTACCTTCACAAACCCGAAGAATACAAGAAAAAAGTCTCAGGTAGTTTTATATGTGTATCTAATCTGAATATTGATTTTGTATAAACAGTTTTCAAAATACTGAGCCCTTATTTTTTCCTTTTATACAGAATATGTTCGTAAGTACGCCACCGAAGACGCACTGCGAGATCAAGAGATTAAGGAGAAGCAGTCAGCCACTGTGAATAACTTGTCCTCAGGAAATAATTTGTCCTCGGACTCCGAGAGTTCGATGTCAGACTTTAGTGAAGATGAAGCACGGGACATGGAGCTATAGTATTTAAGGGTCAAGCGCTAGAATTAGTTAAGGGGATGAATTGAATATACATTGAATATACCTACTTTACTTATTATATAGTCTAACGTAATTGATAGATTAAGTAACTACTATGAACTACAAACTTCGAAATATTTGTTGATATGCATGTTCAGAAAAGTACTGAATTTTGCTAGAATGGGTATCCCTCTTCTTCTTCCGAGTCTCATTTTTTATTCGCAATTTTCTTTCACTCCGATCGGAAGGAAAGAAATCATCTAACAATGTAATTATAAGTAATTAATTTTATTATTACTATGATTGACTATTTGCATTTTGGTACTATGATCGAAGATTACAATATTATTACTATTATTCACACTTACAAGAATTACCTCTAGGGACAATATATATACTTTAAATGCGTACAAACAAATCAATTGAAGCGGCAGTTGTAGTCAAAGTCGTTTTTCTGTCTTTTTTGTAATAAGTACGTGTGTTGTCGTCATCGTTCTGTTTCAAAATCTTTTGTGTGTCAAAGACCTGTCGATGGTTTCTCTTTCTTTTCGTTATTTCTTTCAGTTTAACTCATTTACCTGTCAGTCTTCAAAATTGAATAAGACATCCACAATAATATTATAATGTTTACATTACTTACTACCTTGACCTTGCAAATGGCCTGTTATTAGTAAAACGACAGAAAAGGAAACATTACTGTTAAATATGAGTACTTTTGCATTAAAGGAAGACAGTTTAAGGTTATTCTTATTGAAGGGACTATAGTGGCTTATCATATAAATAAAATTTCCTGAATAAACTACCTGCTATTTTATTCAATAATTACGTAATTAGTTAGTAGGAAAATCTACCTGTTGTCTTTCGTTGGAAGATTCAAAGTTTGTTATCCATGTCAGCTAATTACAGCTACACCAACAGAAACGTTTGTTTCCCCACGATGTATCAATAACGAAACATTCGGTGAAGTCAAAAGACAGTGAATAATTTTTGCCTGTACAGAAGGAAATTGTAGTTGAAAAAATCATGCAAAACTAATGAAATAACCCTTGCTCAAAAAATTAAAACAAAATCGGATGCTTCTAATTTATTCAAATTTTTCATAAGCTAGTATCAGCATTTCACTAAGATTTTGAAAGATTTGGTAGCATTGGTTCAAGAGTTTGGCTAAAAGAAAATCGAAGGGTTGGGCTTGACGGAATTGCAGTAGTATTAATGTTGTACCAAAGCCATTTGTGACACTTTCCTAAAACCCTTTTTACCATAATTTGAAGTTTTGTTACTATTCAAACCAAAATCGAAGTAAAATGAAGACATGACAAATGAACGTTTCCGAAGTATGCGCTTCCCATCATAACACCAAAAATAGATAGCCAACAATTTGGAAAAGCAGTACAGGATTTTAATTATAAGATCAAATAATGTTGATTTGGAAGTAAGAATGATAGCATCATCTATGGCGCTCTTAAATCTCAAACTAAAAATCTTGCAACACGCTTCATCTCATTTTACATCATGATGTGCACAAGTGACCAGCAACAATCGAAATCAGACACAATGTGAATCAACCCTCAACAGTTGATAACTCCAGCATTATCCGCGTATCTAGCCTAACTAGCATTGATCTGTAAAAGACGAGAAATCAATTACTAAATCCTTTTCGTATCTAAACGAACTATTTATAAGTTGAGTGGAATCTGGTATTCATGCGCTACTCACTGTCGTTATACCATGGCATAAATAACAAAATTATTATTTGAAGGGAACGAATGATTAGGTGAGGATGTACTGCGTAATTATATGTCCAGTACTACATTTCACGCGTTCTTCCTTTAGATTCCAAAATTGTCATTCGATTTCGACATTCGTGCATAGTGTAATTGTGTGGAACTAATTCGCTATATTTGCCAAAAAATTCTAGAAGAACTTGATGTGAAAAAGTTCAAACCAAACAAATAAACAAACAAATGAACGGAAAGTAAAATAAAATAAAACAAGACAGCGAATCGATCGTCGGCATCGTCACAGCGCATCGTGTTACTTGAGTAAAATAGGGTAATTAAATATTTCAGATGTAACTCTTGAAGATAACTCTACTAAATAACTTCATATATTTCAGCTAGGCAGTGTGTTTAAATCTATCAATTTCAAAAATAAATATTCTTATTTTAGTGTGACTTCGAATCTAACTTAAACTTGCTGTATACAATTAAAGGTAGGAATAAACTGCTTAACCTGTATGTAAGCAAATCAGATAGTAGCTAAAGTTAAAAATATTATGATAATGAAATGGCCCATAGAAACAAGAGATAAAAATGTGATGTGATGTCGAAAAGAATAGTTTTCTGAAACAATGAGCAAGTCTCGAATGAAGTCCAAGTTTGTCGACAGCGGCACTTAAAAGTGTAATAAGGAAAAACGGATTATATAAATCTACTGACTATTAAACGCAGTCAACTATGTAGAAAAAGTTAGAAAACCTACCAAATTGAAAAACGCTTTTGCCATTTATTTCACCGTAGCCATCGTTCGTCAATCGTAAATTATTATAATAAGTTTCAGATGAATTTTAAATTTAAAATTGAATTTTTCAAATATCTAAAATAGCTTTCTGAAGGTATTCGGCTACACTTCCTCTCTCCAAAATTTGTGATGATTATATCATAATGCTAAAAAATTAATCCGATATAGATACTAAATATATTTAATATTCGTATATCTTATTAGGCACTCACACCGTCTATATTCTATATGATGTATAAAATAAGCAAAGACAGAAGAAATTGTAATTTGAAGCAGTTGACTAGCCATGCTAATCCCGATTAATATTGATAATTATTAATAATATTAAGTAAAGGAATATGCCAGCGTCAGTGCCGAAAGAATAACACGGGCGTTCAGACAGAGTGTATAAATTGAATGTAAATCATAAAGTTAATTGCAATGTAATTTTAGAAATATTATACGATATGATAAAAACGCTTGAACTTCGTCGAGCTCTCGAGTAGCAAACAAAAGTATGTTTATTATGTACGAAAATGGTTATGAAATGATCAAATTAATGCGTCGATTATATAATAAATGATCTGTATTGTTATCATGATGGTTTTTATTTCCTTACTTTAAATACAAAATGTCAAAGGAATGTTTCCATCCTAATGATTTTTTTCTGCTCTGGGATTGATATTTAGTTACATGAAATAATTAATAATTTATTTTAACGGTAATTATTATTTAATATACACTTTATTTATCTATTTACTAATACAGTACTATCGTTATTGCAACTACTATTACTGCTTTTCTTTCAAAGATAGTTTACTTTTCTTTTTGTGTAGATGTATATTTCTGTCATGAATTATTTCTCTCTTCCATTCTTTCACACAAGAATGAATCCCTTTGTCTTTTTTAATTTTAAATAAATTAATTGATTATATTATGATGATTGCTATCAGTATGACTTATCGTAAATGAAATAGTAAATTAGCAATTAAGGTAACGTATCTTTTTATTGCGTACGCGTTTAGATTATTGTTATGCAAGTGTGATGAGTTTGCAACTCAGGCGATGCTGTATCGTTCTCTACATTTAATGGCAAATAAAGAGAATTTATTCAAATGAACCGTATATTTCTGAATTATATGAATATTATCCACATTAGTTTTTTAGAGTTTATCCTTTATTTGGCATTAAGATTTTAGTTTTACTACCACGAGACTGCTGGCAAGAAGTTGTACAAAATATAGTAAACTCATTGTTCATATTCGCATTCATAACATGAGTTTTAGACTAGAAATCACGTAATGAAAATAATAGCTATTTAAAAACTACACGTATTCTTAATAAATAAACGGTGTCATGAACTATTGACAGCTAAAGCATGGTCCTTTGACGTCCCACTACCAAAATTGAATTCTTTTGTCCATACGTTTGGAGGATGTAGACCAATTTTATCTAAAGCATTAGCCCAAACGATTTTAGAACTGCCTATGCAAATATCTTTTTGATAAAAAACTGCTTGCTGACCAGGTGTAATGGCTCGAGTCGGAATTGAAAGCCAGACTTTTGTGATGCTATCATCAACCTTAAACAACTGAGCAGGAAGTGTCCACTCTTTATGCTGGAACTTGAACATACAGTTAAACGGCGAATCAAAAGAATAATTTGGTACATCACATATCCAATGTGGTGGTGACGTTAAAATACAAGTACTATAGAGCGCTGGATGGTCATGACCAAGGGCCGCATAAATAGTTTGAGATTTTGGATCTCTTCCTGCCACATAAAACGCATGGAGTGATCCTTGTATCTTACACCGTTGACCTATAGTCCACTGATGAACTCCTTTGTGATCCCCGATGACTTTTCCAGTATCAACATCAACGAAATGTCCACATTTATTGTCCAAATATTCTGAAATGAAATGGGAGAAAGTTCGATTCCCAATGAAGCATATGCCCATAGAATCTTTTTTCTTAGAAATTGTCTCCATCCCCATTTCTTTAGCTAATTTTCTCACATTCTTCTTGTAAAGGTTTCCCAACGGGAACATCGTTCTCCGAAGGGGTTCTTGATGAACGCTGCTTAAAAAGAGAGTTTGGTCTTTTGTAGGATCAACAGCTCGTTTAAGTTTTACACTACTTTCTGAATCGTATTTTTCTAAATAGGGTCCAAATGTTGTTCGAGCATAATGCCCTGTTGCAACTGCATCGGCCCCTAATTGATTACATGCATATCTATAAAAGGCACCAAACTTTAGGTAACGATTGCAAAGAACATCAGGGTTAGGAGTCATGCCAGCTTCGTAATCAATAAGAAGGTTGCTAAATACATCATTCCAATATTCCTTAACAAAAGACACTTGAGTAAATGGAATTCCTAAATGCTGACACACATATCTTGCATCTTCTAAGTCGCTTTCTCGTTTAAGTTGACAAGTTCCATCTTCGTCCTGGTCGTCCCAATTATGCATAAATGCACCAATTACTTCAAATCCTTTTCTTTGGAGAAGTGCTGCCGCAACAGCACTGTCTACTCCTCCTGACATCCCACACACAACTTTTTTGATACCTTGCAGCATTATTGAACAATTTACGTCCTGGAATATTAAACAAGAAAATCATTTAGAAACTATTAAAAATGCATACTTTGATGTCGCATTTCGGGATTTTTGATTTTAGTCTAATATTTCAGATACCTCAATCACGACAAGGGTGGACGTAGACGTAGTGTTTAGTGGACGATGCTATATACGATTAAATTTGGTACTACATGAAGTGCCCATTTCACAGAAATTCGGAACACTTCCAACAATATCCACAATCAATGATCAAGACTTCAAAATTGCAAGAACAAAGAACCTTGTCCCTTCCTACATGGACCCGATGACACACTTACTAGTTGAGCTCGGGCGTCCATTCTGTCTCGTTGTACGTGTAGTAGCTTTTATGTAAGTACCTATGTAATGTTTTTATATTGAGTCTGAAATCTACCCTATGACATGTCATTACTTTAATCGTTTAATCTAATATTTCTAACTGTATTTTGTAATTTTGGATAGATCTTTTCTATTCACAATTATGCGAACTTGTGAACATCCTTTATTCCATATTCTCCTTATAATCAATGTTAAAGATACAAACAACAAAGGTTAAAAGTTTAATAACAATTTCTGAAATATTGTTCCTATTTCTAATCCAGCAGTTAACTTTGCACTTCTGTTATTCTCAGATTTATAAGTGACCGAAAAATGTACACACTGCCCGGCAGATAGAATTCCCGGGGATTTTGTCCATTTATAATTTTTGTGCCGCGTATTCAACTGCACAACAGAAACTTAAAAATTGCCATTAATTCAATTTCAAGTAAATCTTAATTTATCTCGACATAATTTGTAATTTAAAAATCAATTTACCTGCACATCCTTGGTCCTATACTGTTGACTGTGTGTACTACACTTACTTGAAGAAAAATGGCTAAAAAATCAGTGCTATTCATTTGTTTGGGTAAGAGGTTTTGTTTGATATTGTGTCTTCATGCCTTCTTGATGTCGGCATGTCGTTTTCTTGTGTCTGTGGTGTCCAGCCAGAATACTAAAAATATGAAATAAACGAGTTAACAAATGGACACTGGTCAGCCAGTTAGACTTAGATAAGTTTAGGTCAGTCTGAAAGATAACAGTAAGTAAGTATTCCTAATTAAATTTTACAAACCAATTTGCTTCATTGGATCTCAATAAATATTAGAACTCTTTTTTTTGGTATTCAGATCTGGTTTACAAAAAGTTTATTAAAATAGATGAATTACATGAATCTTTTAGTTTTGGTTTCCTGCGTCCTGCCTCACACATCCTTACTCAAATTTTACATAAATAGAGGAAGTAGGAAAAGAGAGGGAGGCCGAATTTATGGTTATCCTGTCAATGAAATGAAAACCACGCATCAGAGGCCTTAAACCAAATAAAGGCTTTTACTGTGTTTAGTAGTGGATGGAAAACATTGAGGAATCTTAAAAGTCTTGGTTATCTTGTAACAATGTTTCACCACCTTATCTGAATCGAGAAGGAAATGATTATAGGGGTTTAATACTTAACTTTAACTGCAGTTTATAATACTTAATTTTAAATTTTGCAGGTAATATCTGCCGATCTCCAATGGCAGATGCAGTTTTCCAACATCTTTTGAAGGAACGAGGACTTGTGTCCGAATGGGAAGTAGATTCTGCAGCAATTGGATCATGGCATGTAGGAAATCAGCCTGACTCACGGGCACAAGAAGTTCTTCGTATTAAGGGAATCACCTACAGTCATCCCGTCAGACAAGTATAATGGCTTTTTTATCATATACATTAACTTTATTATGAATTAAATTAACTAACTAGTACATAATACTAGTATTATGTTTCAGTATTTCTTTTAAAAAGTAATGATTGGAAGTTTAAACTCTGAACGATTGATTTTACATTAATGAAGATTCGAAAGGATGACTTCAACAAGTATGACTATATCTTTGGAATGGATAATGACAACATTCGCACACTTACTTCAATGGCTCCAAAGGGATCGAAAGCAAAAATTGCTCTATTAGGGTCTTATGATCCTGAAAACCAACTAATTATTCGTGATCCGTATTACGTAATGTTCAAATTGAAAAAGAATAAGAAAATTTCAAAGTAATTAAGATTTTCATTGAATTTTTTATTTTCCCAAACAGGATGATGGTGACGACGGGTTTTATCAATGTTATGAACAATGTCTGCGCTCATGCACAGCATTTCTGGAAGCAACATCCAACTAGACTCTTTCAAAAACTATAATTCTTCTACAGATCTTCACATTCATTCCTTAGAAAATGAGAAGAAACAGATAAATATTCATAATAACTGCGCGGTTTAAAATAATTAAAAAATAAATATTCCATTCATTCTGTGGTAGATATTACAAAAATATGTTGTTAATGATAAGCGATGCTTGTAGACTATTGCATCTGCCTGTGCTATTATACTAGAAACTTGGCCAATGAAGAAATAAAATTTAAGCCTGATCAACTATATACAGTAAACCCATAGTATGGAGGTATCTATATCTTTGAGTAAACCCTGTGTTATAACCGAATGTGGAATTATTGTTTTGGCCTCCTCGAAAAGGTTGGGCCGTATTCCGGGGGTCTTATTAGCTCGAAGAAAAATTTCTTTAGGGTTGCAGTAAATATTTCAGATATGATCATTTTATTAACTTCTATTAGTTTTTTTAAGTTTCTCTGAATATGGGCAATTTAAAGTATTTTCCTAGCATAATATTATACCAAACTGTTTCAATACATGGAACTCTGTTCTTTTAAATTAGAATTTTCCACCTGGAAGATATTGAGACAGTTATAAACCGACAGGGGTTGTAATTCGTGCAATTAAGTTTTTAGGCAATCAGTTCGTTCATGGCGTTCACCATCGTTCACATCATAATTATTGTACACTTATCAGTCAAAGGCTGACAGTAAATCTATAGATGAGGTCAGGGCACCTTTGCAAATACTGCTGCTTAAATTAAGGCGAAGAGTAATAATATCTTTTTTGTTTCACAAGGATGGGCTGATTTTTCCTGGTTTTAAAAAATTCAAAATTAGCCGAAGGCACCCTCTTCTCTTGTACATTACGTGGTGTTTAAACTGTTTTCGATTTTTGGTAGAAATGGTAAACAGGCTATGAACATAGGTGATAGGAATTGTTTTACTTTGATTTTGAGTATTCAGAAATGACACGATGTTAAATATGTGCTTCTGAAAGCTTAGTTACGCATTAAATCAATGAGAAGGGTTGTTTCTCTCATATGACATTTTAAATGATTATGATGAATACTGGCAACTGGCATTTTGTCCGAAGTTGGAAATCATCACCTGAGAGTGAGAGCGTATTCCTGTTCACAGAAGTTGGCATTAAAACTATTATTATTGCCAGATGATGAGCGATCATTTGTATTTTATAACTATAAAATAATAAGGTGAGAGTTTTCTGTTCTTGCATGATGAACAACTCAATTAATCCAGCTCAAGTCTGAATATTAATAATTTTCAGACATCCGTCACTGACGAAATCGCGTGCAAAAAGTTATCATTCCTTAAGATTCGTGAACACGATTGAATTTCTCAATCAAACAAAACTAGTTTCTTTGTTTGTTCAAAGTTTCATGTATAATGCTTGAGTTTATGCAAGATAAGTGGGCCTAATTTGTGATTTATTTAGTAATATCAAGCCCACAATCAAATTAATTTGTTTTGGCTTTAGTAAGTCCATTTTTAAATTTTACATGTATTAAACAACTAGGCTGTATTTTTACAGATGAACGTTTGAATGGATATAAGAAGTTGTTCCGAGGTGGGGGGGGGGGGTGCCTTTCCATTGTATAACCTG
>JAQGBU010000191.1:0-49255 GCA_034698605.1 Isotoma decorata
TGTCCTCAAACAAAGGCTTGTGTTCGGAATAAATGCGTGGATCCTTGTCCAGGTAAATATCGTTGGATCCTGAATGATTTTTACATTTTTTAGATGAGGGTGAAAGTTACTGATTATAAACTTGTGGATATTTTATTATGTTAGGAGTATGTGGAAATAATGCGGAATGCAGTGTCAGGAATCATGTTCCAACTTGCGTGTGCATCAATGGTAAATTTTAGTTTGTTTTGTTTTACCATTTAATATCAAATTAAATCCTTATCAAAAATCATTTGCATTGCAGATTACGTTGGCGATCCATTCCGAGGTTGCTATCCGAAACCCCAACGTAAGAATTTTTATAAAGCTCAATTCTGTTTTACTTGTGCTCATTGTAAGATGTTTGATAAATTATCTTTGTGTTTATAGCACCTCCAGAGCCTACTAGAGAAAGACCAAGGGACCCATGCAATCCATGTAAGTGAATTGTTTGATGTTTTAAACGTTTTAACTGTTTTTTTTTACTGATATTGTAATTAATTTGATTATCTGTTTTTATTCCAGCTCCTTGCGGACCAAATAGTCAATGCCGGGCTATCAATGGCGTTGCATCTTGTTCTTGCCTTGAAGGGTACATTGGGTCTCCACCTTCGTGTAGACCTGAATGTGTTCAATCATCCGAATGTTCTTTAGATCGAGCATGTGTTTCTTATAAGTGTGTTGACCCTTGCCCGGGTGTGTGTGCTCCAACAGCAAACTGTAAAGTTGTGAATCACAGCCCAATATGCTCCTGTCAACAAGGATTAATTGGTAGGTTAATTTTAAGTAAAAGTAAAACTATGGATGATAATGTGGTTCTCATTTGTCGACAATGCATCACTATAATCAATTTTTTAGGTGATCCATTCACCGGATGCCAGCAACCAATTATTCGAGAAGAAGCTCCTAAAAATCCATGTCAGCCTTCAGTAAGTAAACTATAAGAATGCTTTTTATTATTTACCTTTTCTAGATTTGTAATAGGATTATATTTTACAAACTAGCCATGTGGACCCTTCAGTGAATGCAAAGAACTTAATGGAGTTGCAGCTTGTTCTTGTCTCCGTGAATACATAGGAAGCCCTCCAAACTGTAGACGTAAGAACGCTTTTGAGTATAATCTTCTTCATTTAATTCATTATCTGGATCGACTTTGAAACCTAATTTATTTATTTTTCATACTCTTCGTGACTGTTCTTCATCAATCCCCACTGGCACTCAATTCCTTGAAATTTTTAGCGGAATGCACTGTAAGTTTACATTTAAAACAATTATCTGAACTTATTTAAAGTTATCAAATTAAAACAAAAAATGTGGACCGTGAATATTTTGGCTTTTAAAATGCTTTGAAATATTGGGCATTGGTGCGTTACAGTAAAAGTGAGCAGGAGCACTTGCTTTCCTTCGGCACCCCATTTTTTCTTGACTTCATGAAATATCATTAAATATCATGAATATTTCGTATTTACCAAATGCTCAAAATGTTTTTTGATTTCAAAAGGTTGACCCTGACTGCCCTAGTGATAAATCGTGTGTTCGAAACAAGTGTACAGACATCTGCTTAGGTAATTGATTCAAAAATATATGTTGTTGTTTACCGTGATGCTCAATTTATGTTCAAGTAAATACTTACAATGTATTTCAATTTTTCAGGAGCATGTGGTTACAACGCTTACTGCAAAACGCTTAACCATCGCCAACAATGTTACTGTAATCCCGGTTTTACAGGTATTAGATTTACTTCAGCTATCGTTAAATTCAAATGATTGATTTGATGAAACAACTAAAGCGTACCATACCCTTGTGGTATTGCTAATTTGTTTTTTAATTCTGCAATGGTTTTGCATTTTTATTGTTAAGTAAGTACAAGGGCTTAATTGTTTGTTGTAAAAATATTTAAGGCGACCCATTCAGCGGATGTTACGAAATTAGAAAAGAATTACCCCCACCACCACAAGAAGTACTTTCACCATGCACGCCAAGTCCATGTGGTGAGATTTCGTTCGTTTGTTGAATTATATTTTTAATCAATTAATATTAGTATCTTAATAGAATTAATTTAATCAACAGGATCGAATGCAAGATGTACAGAAAGAAACTCTGCAGCCTCTTGCACTTGTATTGAAGAGCATTTTGGTGATCCATACGTTGGTTGCCGACGTAAGTTGCACTACGGTTTTGTAGAAGATTACATGACTTCTAGTTTATCGTCAAATTTCATTGTATTTTTTATCGGTTGCTTGCATTTGAAAAACATTTTTGTTTTGCAGCGGAATGTGTACAGTCAAATGAATGTGCCAGTAATAAAGCTTGCATTCGTAATAAATGCAAGGACCCTTGTCCAGGTATAGTAGCCTTTTTTTATGTTCCTTAGCAAAACCCTTGTGTGTTTATCTTCCAACAGCTATTTAATTTTGATTTTTATTTATTTCACAGGAGTTTGTGGTCTGAATGTAAGTACTATTTTTGTGAAATTTAATTTTCCAATTTAAGAATTATAATTTATTTGAGAATTTGTAATAGAGAAGCTAAAGGATTGATAATTTAAAATTAAATCATGTAAAAAAATTAAATGGTTTTTCTAGGCTCAATGTACTGCCATCAATCATGTACCTGTTTGTGAATGTAAGTTTAAACTGAGTTTTTGTTAGCCAGTTTTGTGGTTACGGTCATGGAGCTAAAACATCAATTTTCATGAAAATAGGTCCACCGGGATATACTGGAGAACCTTTATCAAGTTGTAGACCAATTCCACCACCACCTCCAGTTGAAATTATAAAAACGGACCCTTGTAATCCATGTAAGCTTTATTCTGTAGTCTTCGTTGTTGTTATCACAGATCCAAAATTTTTCCTAATTATTTTATTTCGTAACTTATATTATTTTACAGCTCCTTGTGGACCCTACAGTCAATGTCGAAACATCAATGGTGTTGCGTCTTGCTCTTGTCTTCCTAATTACATAGGATCTCCGCCTTCCTGTAGACCTGAGTGTGTTACATCTTCAGAATGTGCTTTGACTTTAGCTTGTGTAGGAATGAAGTGTGTTGATCCTTGCATATCAGGACCATGTGCCCCTACTGCTACTTGCAAAGTTGTTAATCATAGTCCCATTTGTACCTGTCCCCCTGATTATCAAGGTTTGAACCAAATCACTTTGAATGTTGTGGGATAGTTAAAATTTTTCTCGCATCATATTTACTTATATTATTATGATAAATTATAGGTGATCCATTTTATCAATGCTACAAAGTTCAAAAGATCGAACCACCTCCAGAAATTCGAAATCCATGTCAGCCATCTGTAAGTCCAGTTATTGTATAATTTACTTTGCCGTATTAATGGCTTTTACAATTGCTTTTTTACAAATTAGCCATGTGGACCATTCAGCGAGTGTAAAGAAATCAACGGAGTTGCTGCTTGCTCGTGTCTTGCCAATTACATAGGATCGCCTCCTAATTGCAGACGTAAGAATTGTATCTTAAATTGTACTTAGTCTTCAATCATGATTAATAATTGTATTTTTATAATCTGAATATAAATTTATTTCATTTCTTTTACATCCTAATTCTACCACTATTCAAACTTGCAATGTAAATCCTTGTTACCATCAGCTGAATGCTCGGTAAGAACCTGTTTGACAATTTATGATATACACGACTAAAACGTTTTTGACCTTTGAGACTTACGCCAGTTTTAAAATATTTAGATTGATCAAGATTGCCGTACCGATCAAGCCTGTATACGAAATAAATGTCGCTCGCCTTGTGATGGTGCATGTGGAATAAACGGTTAGGATTAACATTTCGAATTTATTTTTAGATCAAACTTTTAAATTTATTTTGAGTGATCAGAAAAAAAAGTTCTTTATCAATTCTATTATAGCTGAATGCCGAACATCAAATCACAAGCCCCAATGCTATTGCAGTAAGTACCTTTTAAAAATTTTAATGAACTAAATGTATTTGTAGTTATGTTAAACACAAAATAAATATTTGCAGTTCCTGGCTATGAAGGCAATCCTTTCTTCGAATGTAAGCTGAAGGTGGTACCGACACAACCTCCAATTAGAGATATTGTTGATCCTTGCAATCCATCCGTGAGAGACCGTTTATTTAAAGTTAAAGTTATTAATTATTCATGCAAACTGTATTGTATGTTTTAAAATGTTTTGTTACACATTTATCAGCCTTGTGGAGCGAATGCTGTTTGTCGGAATCAAAATGGGGCTGGCTCATGCCAATGTATCCCTGATTATTATGGTAAGATATTGTTCTTCCGTTTATACAAATTTGACCATTCATTTTATGAATTTTAATATTTAATACTAAATGTTTTTGTGCTTTAATTTTACAGGAGATCCATACAGTGGCTGTCGACGTAAGACATAACATTTTATCATTATCTTTGAGTATTTTTAAATCATGTAATTCTTTTATGCTAAATTTATGTATTCTTGTTTTGTTTGTTGCCTACAATTTTATTCAACAATTTACTTCACAAATTCCCAACGTTACAGCTGAATGTGTGGTAAGTACCTAGATTGGTTTAAGCTTTTAGTGTTAATATAAAAAAAGAGTAGAGTATAAAACGATTATGCGTCCATAGGTGAACAACGACTGTAGTAGAGATAAGGCTTGCATCAGTTACCATTGCAAAGATCCATGTCCTGGTGTATGTGGGCTAAACGCTGAATGCAGGGTAAGACTTCTTTGTACATGAAACTATTTTCCTATTAAATGAAGATAAAAAACAACTTTAATGAAAATGTAATTGTATAGGTATCTAATCATATTCCTGCTTGCACATGCATCCAAGGACATACAGGTTTGTACTTATGAATTCATATGTTACCTATTTATACGATGATGTGGCATTTAAAAATTACTTTGAATCTTTTATTAATGAATAGGAGATCCATTCTCAGCTTGCTTCCCACAAACTGAAAAGCCTGTCCGAATCGAAGCACCTCGCGATCCTTGCAACCCATGTATGTGTAACTTTTTAATTTCGATATCAGCGTCATTATTTTCGTATTCTTTCATTCGTAAAACTCTGAATTCGTTTTTAGCACCTTGTGGACCATACAGTCAATGCCGAGCTGTAAACGGCGTGGCATCCTGTTCATGTCAACCTAATTACATCGGATCGCCACCTAATTGCCGACGTAAGTTTTCTATTTAGAAATCGTTTTCAGTTGTTATCATCATCATATCTACAATAATATACTTCTGTTTTCGTTTGTTTGGGGGATTCTATTTAACTTGACGATTTGATTCATCAGCTGAATGCAGTGTAAGTATTATTTGTAGTTTTAAATATATTTTTTAATTCATGGAAAAAAGTGGTGTTATAACTTCAATACATCTTACGTTTGCAGATAAACTCTGACTGTCCATTGAGCCTTGCTTGCCGAAATCAGAAATGTATTGACCCTTGTCCTGGAACATGTGCCCCAACAGCAACCTGTAAAGTTGTCAATCATAGCCCAATATGCTCATGCCAACAAGGATATATTGGTAAAACCTTTGAATGCAATTCCTGTTAACTTCAGACTTGGGTACGAGAATTCACGTGAATTCAATCTAAGTAAATCATTATATCTTGTAATTTAAGGCGATCCATTTTCTGGGTGCCAACCACAGCGAGTCATACCAGACGAGGCCCCAAGAGACCCTTGTCAGCCATCTGTAAGTAAACAGTCGCTCTCATACATAAGCCAATTAAACAATTTCGAATTAAATTTTTTTCTTCTAATCAGCCATGCGGACCGAATGCGGAATGTAGAGTTATTGGGTCCTCAGCAGCATGCTCATGTTTGATTGGGTACATAGGAAGACCTCCAAATTGCCGACGTAAGCGTTTTTATTATTTTGTAGGTCAGGCAATATAAAATAAATATTTTGGCCAAATCTACGTATGTCAAGGAAAAATTCAAAAGATAAATAATCCAGATCATGAAGTGTACGTTTTAAATTTAGTTTTAAAATGCATTTGTTGCGGGATAGTTGTATCAGAAAATAAAGGTATTATTTAATTTTATAGCTGAATGTATACAAAATGAAGACTGTCCTTGGGACCAAGCGTGTGGTAAGTCAAAAATAATATGCGTGTAATTGTTTCCAAATATAATGTTATGTGGTGTTAGACAATTTGCCTGATATAAACAAATTATATGTTAATTCCTGCAATTTATCTGTAGTCAATCGAAAATGTACAAACCCATGCACCCAGTGTACTGCACCAAATTCTGAATGCAGAGTTTCAAATCATAACCCAACATGTCACTGCTTACCTGGATACACAGGGTCACCTCAAATAAACTGCTATTTAATAGAAAGAAGTAAGCGATTTGTAATTACTTTTGAAAATGAATGAATAATCTGATTTTACAATATTCCTTTGATTATTTGCAGCAACTCCTTCTCCTATAAGAGAACCTCCCCCACAACCTTGCTCACCTTCACCATGTATGTGAAAATTTTATTTTTTCGTTAGCATTTGCATGTAAACGTTAGGTGACGTATATTTTTTTTTAAATTCAGGTGGACGGAATGCTGTGTGCAGAGTTCAAAATGGGGCTGGTTCTTGCTCGTGTCTTCCAGGATATTTTGGTTTGTTTAAATTATTTCGAGAGATTTTTCACCATAAGTCATAAAATGTAACCAAGCGTTTTTTCTCTCCAGGGGATCCATACAGTGAATGCAAAGTTGAATGTGAAGTTAACGACGATTGTGATAATTCCAAAGCTTGCGTTGCATACAAATGCAAGGATCCCTGTCCTGGTATGATTTCTTATTTGTTATCAATGCCAACTGTAATTTTACCTGTCATAATGATATAAGACATGGGTATATTACTATATTTGGGATGAGATTAAATAACTTAATTTCTTTGTAGGAACTTGTGGCCTTAATAGCCATTGTACTGTTGACAGGCACATTCCTATTTGCACATGTAAGAAATAACATCTTTTTCAGTCTATAATAGTTTATTGTTTATTAAATGATAGTTTCTAAATCTTATCTTGTTGGCTTCAAATGACAACTTATAGGTCCTCCGGGTTACACTGGAAATGCGTTCACCCGATGTTATCCAATTCCACAGGAAGGTAACTAAATCACTATTTATGGCATTTATCTTAAAAATTACAGTCCTAAGAAGTTTTTAAAATGTTGACATTTAATTTCAACAGTACGTCAGCCGATACCAACTGATCCTTGCCAGCCTAATGTAGGGTTATTTTTTTTATTTAAATTACCTTAATTACCAAATCTCTTTATGAAATATGTTTCTAAATTGAATGGATCATTTTTAAATAGCCATGCGGCCCGTATAGTCAGTGCCGTGCAATAAATGGCCAAGCATCTTGCTCTTGCCTAGAAGGCTACATTGGATCTCCCCCATCTTGTCGCCCCGAATGTATTACTTCATCAGAGTGCTCTGATGATAAGTCATGTAGAAATCAGAAATGTGTTGATCCCTGTCCAAATACTTGTGGCCGAGAAGCCATTTGTAAAGTTCGGAATCACAGTCCTCTTTGCAGCTGTCCTCCTGGTAAATTGATTTAATTGTTCATGGAAGTATTTTTGATTTAAGAAAGGGCATTTAGCTAATTTAATCGTAATTTACAGGTTACACCGGTGATCCTTTCAGTTATTGTTTCATTGCTCCAACCCCTCCTCCCCAAAGTAAGCATTCCAAAATATTAAAAAAAAATCCATAAACAAAATTAACTTTAAAGATTGTAAATTAACTAAATATTCGTTTATTTGTAGTCGAAGTAGTTCAAAGAAGAGACCCCTGTCAGCCATCTGTAAGTACATCTTAAGTTTTTAAAAATAAAAATTTGGAAGCAGAAATAACAGAACATTGTTTAACTTTAATGCGATTAATTTTCCTGACCAATAGCCATGTGGACCCTTCAGTCAATGTCAGTCAGTTGGAGATAGAGCAAGTTGTACCTGCCTTCCAAATTATATTGGCTCACCTCCAAACTGCAGACCTGAGTGTGTACAGAGCTCCGAATGTTCTAGTCAACTAGCTTGCTTATCTATGAAATGTGTTGATCCTTGTCCAGGTACGAAATTTCATTTTGAGTAACTTATATGCACGTGTATTATACAGAAAATAATGCTAACTTGGGTTTACGTTATGTACATTAGGAAGCTGTGGTTTAAATGCTCAGTGTTCTGTTATCAACCATATTCCAACCTGTACATGTGTTCAAGGATATACAGGTATTCAAAATAAAACAGTTCTACTTTTAAGGAATAATTTGTCAATGTATTGTCAGGGGGTAATCAAATGAATTTTCTTTTTAAAGGGGATCCGTTTTCACAGTGTTACCCAATACCTCCACCACGTAAGTTATCAATCAAATTATACTTTTACACAAGACTGTAAAAAACGCATTCGATTGTAAAACTTTGTTTTTAATTGTTTAACAGCTCCTGTCAGAGATATTACGGATCCTTGTAATCCATCACCATGTAAGATTTCCTTACTTTGAAAAATTTTTTCTGTTTCTGAAAAAAAATTCTCACTGTATTTTCAACTGTTCTTACAGGTGGTGCAAATGCTATCTGCCGCAATCAAAACGGTGCTGGATCCTGTCAATGCATTGAAGGCTACTTTGGTAAGAAAAATTGTGGAAATTTTGTGTAATGCATGTATTGCATTAACTATGTCATCGATTATCAATTCATTTACTTATGTATGAAAAAATAGGTGATCCATACAGTGGATGTCGACCAGAATGCGTTGTATCATCAGAATGTGCAAATCACTTGGCTTGTCAAAATCAAAAATGCGTCGACCCATGTCCAGGTAAAATAAAAGCAGTCAAATGTCGCTTAGGTTGATACAAATTAAAATTCTAAAACACTTTTTTAAACTGTTACAGGCGTGTGTGGACAAAATGCTGAATGTGCGGTATGTGAATTATCTGTTATGTATCTTTAAAGCATTTTAAAATTAAAACGTTAAATTAAACAGAACTTGCGAACATTCTATAAATTCATTTTTCTGTTTTCAATTAAAGTATAATTATAGATAATAAAATTATCCTTAATACCTCTTTTAGACCATTAATCATGTACCCACATGTACTTGCATCCCAGGATACACAGGTATTGGTTCAAAACAACAATTTCGTGAATTGATTTTTATTTTTTTGGGAATTAACATAAAAATTAAATCATAATTTTACAGGCAACCCATTCCATTACTGTAAACGAGACGAACCTCCTCCACGTAAGTCATGATTAAATATAGTCATTCTCATTTAATCGGTTTGTGTATTTTATCATACAAAAATGTGACAAAATTTGCATTTACTTATTAATTTAACAGCTATACAACAAATACGAAGAAATCCTTGTCATCCTAACGTAAGCTAATATTATTGTATTGAAATAATCATCGTAATTCTTAAAAACTGTTGTTTAAATATTATATTTTACTAAAAAAATTAGCCATGCGGTGCATACAGCCAGTGTAGAGAAGTTGGAGAACAAGCTGTTTGCAGTTGTTTGCCTGGTTATTTCGGTCAACCGCCGTCTTGTCGACCTGAATGCGTCACGAATAGTGAATGTCCCTTAGATAAAGCTTGCGTCCAAGAAAAGTGTGTTGACCCTTGCCCAGGTATGAAATGGTCCTTTGTAACTTTCTATAGTAGAGTAATTGAAGGTTTTCTTTATTCTATGCCTTGGTTGTTGTTTTAGGCGTTTGTGGTCTCAGTGCGGTTTGCAAAGTACACAATCATAGTCCAATTTGCTATTGCCCTCAAGGATATCAAGGTAAGGCAGTCGAATTCTCGTAAATTTAAAGTAGCTGATATTATATTTTTAGGTTTTCGCATTCATGATCCCTTATTTATTTTATATAAAAGGTAATCCATTCCAACGATGTAGCCCCATACCCCCACCACCTCCAGAACCCAAGGTTCCTCAACGTGTAGATCCGTGCCTCAATAATGGCCCCTGTGGTCAGAACGCTTACTGTAAGGTAATCGGAGAACAAGCTCAATGCTTTTGCTATGAAAACTACATCGGATCTCCCCCTAATTGTCGACGTAAGTGTTTTGTTAAGTGTTGGGACGGAATATAAATATGTTCAAGTAATACAATGCATTTCTTTTTTTTTGTTTTTCATGGTTGTATGCATTTTGATTTCAATCCGATGGTACATTTCACCAGCTGAATGTGTGGTAAGTTTTAGCTACTTTCCGTAAATTGTGTAGACGACCGCAAAGGCAATTTATTTGAACTTATTTTAATTTTTGTTCTTAGATAAATGAAGATTGTCCCAGAGATAAAGCATGTTCCAACCAAAAATGTGTTGATCCATGTGCTAGTCAGCCTTGTGCACCAACTGCAACTTGCCAGACAACTAATCATGCAGCCGTGTGCACTTGTCCTCCTGGTCTTATTGGTAAGCCCATGCAAAGGCTGGTTTTAGCTAATTTTTATGATTTAATTGCAGTCATTCGAAGTTTAACTGAATCCATATTTGTTTAAATTTTAGGCGATCCATTCTACAGATGTTATCAGCCACCACCAGAACCTGTTAAGCAGCAGCCTCGAAGACCTTGTGATCCTTCGGTAAAAAAAACAATCCGTGATAAGTATTTTACCTTTTCGGACTTAATTCTGAATGCTTTTTAACTTTTAATTTCAATAGCCATGCGGATCAAACGCTGTGTGCAACGCTGTTAACGAAATTGGCTCGTGCTCTTGTATTGAAGGCTATTTCGGTAAAATGTTATTCTCATTACGAACTTTCGACACCTTACAGTAATGATCTTCAAACTTTGACTCAATTTTCAATTGTAGGTGATCCATATGTAGCTTGTAGACCAGAATGTGTCCAAAATTTCGATTGCCCACAAACAAAGGCTTGTGGTAAGTGATTGATAATTTTCAATTAAAAATCAATAAAAATAAATATTACTAATGTAAATGTTTTGTCCAACAGTGAGGAACAAATGTGTCGATCCTTGTCCAGGTAAGCTTTTACGTTGTGTTCGCTATTAACAGTTCCGTAGATTTACGGACAAATTTTTACAAAGGTTTTAATATGCAAATAATATTTTAATTTTAAGGTGTCTGTGGCCTCAATGCCCGATGTGATGTTACACAACATATTCCAGTGTGCACCTGCATTGAAGGTAAGATTAATGATTTTAGTACTTGAGTTTCATTCCGAATTTTATTGGGTATTTCTAAAAAAAACACGTTAATTTAGGATACGAAGGGAATCCGTTTAGTGCTTGCTACCCCATTCCAAAGCAACCCCCTCCAGTCAGACAACCCTCTAATCCATGTGTACCTAGTCCGTGTGGTTAGTAGAAACACTAGTTGTTGTCTTGTCTTTTAAAAATAATTTAATTGCAGGAATCAAAATCTTATTAAAATTAATATTGTTATTTCAGGCCCATTTAGTCAATGTAAAGATGTTGGTGGTTCAGCAATCTGTTCTTGCCTTGTCGGATATATTGGTACGTGTACTACTTAATTAAATTTTGCTTGTAAATTTCAATAGCTAGTTGCATTACATTGATTTTAAATTATGTTTTTCAGGTTCTCCACCAAACTGTCGACCAGAGTGTGTTCAAAACTCGGAGTGTGCTTTAGACAAGGCTTGTGGTAAGAAAATAATTTAATCCTTTGTCCATTTAGTTTTTATCATGTTTTTCAAAATTTTACCATTATGTTTCTTTTTTACGCCAGTGAACCAAAAGTGTGTTGATCCATGTGCTAGTCAGCCTTGTGCACCTTCAGCAAATTGTAGGGTCCGTAATCACTCGCCAATCTGTAGTTGTCCACTCGATTATCAGGGTGATCCTTTTGTCCGATGCTATCCAGGTTCGATTTTCATGCAAATTTCTTAATTGCGGTTGAAATGATTCGAAATATATATAGATAATAATTTCTTAGTTGAAAAGATTCCTGAGCCAGTTCGCAAAGAATATATCGATCCTTGTGTACCAGATCCATGTAAGCTAATGAATTTAAAAAAAAAATAAACTAACCGATAACTCAATTTAAATGGAAAATCTTCAATCATTAATTCATCTAATAGGTGGACCGAATGCCAGATGTGATCGAGTCGGTGATAAGGCATCTTGTACTTGCTTACCACAATATTTAGGCTCACCACCAAATTGTCGGCGTAAGCCTAAAAACTTATAATCATTCTAAAAATGCCCTAATTCAAAAATGTATTATTTGTTTACTCAATCTTTAATGATTTATTGATGCATAGCTGAATGTGTTGTTAATTCGGATTGTCCAAGCAATCGAGCGTGCCAGAATCTCCGATGCATTGATCCTTGCCCTGGTATGTCTGAACACTACATCATACAAGACTCTAAACTGTAGAATGATTTATAATGTCTATTTGAAATGCATAATTATTTTATAGGTGCATGTGGAGTTAACGCTGTATGTACCGCTATCAATCACTCTCCTGTATGCCATTGTATCAGTGGATACGAAGGAAATCCGTTTACCTACTGTCAGCTACCTGGTAAGCCGATATGATTGCATCTTGCAAAATTATCGTTAGAAAGCCACTGTCGCTAATCCCAGTTTGTTTTAAATTTTCAGTTCGAAAACCACCAGTTCAAGAACCTTCCAACCCATGCCAACCATCTCCATGTGTGTTAAAAAAAACCTCAATATATAATTTTTTATAGAAAATCTAGTACCTTGAGTGAGTTATTTTAAATGTATTCCAAATTTCTTCTCACAGGTGGAACAAACGCAGTTTGCACTGTTAGAAACGGTGCTGCTTCTTGTACTTGTATCGAAGAACATTTTGGAGATCCATATGTAGCCTGTAAACCAGAGTGTTCAATAAATCCTGATTGTCAAAGAACAAGAGCTTGCGTTAGGCACAAATGTGTCGATCCATGTCCAGGTATTTCTGTCTTTAAGATTCATGATATACGATAATTAATTGCATACTTAACTGGCATTTTAATTGCTCCAGGTGTTTGTGGACTGAATGCCCGTTGCGAAGTCTTAAACCATGTTCCAGTTTGCTATTGTAAGTTTGTATCCTGTGAAAACAATGAATTAACGAATTTTAAACAGACTTTTGTAGCTTATGAATCAACTGTATATTTCCAATATTTTAGGTAATGACGGTTATATTGGTGATCCATTCACACAATGTCGGTTAAAACCTCCACCCCCAACTTCACCTCCTGTCAGACGTGATCCTTGCAATCCTGATGTAAGCTAACCTCAGTTACCAACTAAATCTATTTGTAGAACTTACTGTCTTACAAAAAATAAGGACTCGGAACATTTATATATTATTTTTCATTGAATTAGCCATGCGGTCCGTATAGTCAGTGCAAAGATTACAATGGACAAGCAATTTGTTCATGTCTACCAAATTATATTGGATCACCACCTAACTGTCGACGTAAGTCTTGTAAATATAATTTTTGCGTGATAAATTCATCAATCAGGTCTGATTCTAATTACCTTTATATTTCCTTTTCATGGAACACTACCGTTCAACATACAGCGGAATGTTTTGTAAGTATTTTGAATTTCATGTGTAATATTCATTGTTAGCATCAGTAATGCAGTTAATATTTTTACTTTGAATTTATAGGTCAATTCGGATTGTCCATTAAACCTTGCCTGTAGAAATATGAAATGTGAAGATCCATGCCCTGGAGCTTGCTCATGGCAGGGTATGATTTATAAGATTTTTCTAACGACCTAAGTGTCCTGTTATCATAATATAATAAAGTCCTATAAAATATTTTGTTTTTCTGATTGTGTAGCGGAATGCAGAGTGATTAATCACAGTCCAATATGTACCTGCAAACACGGATATACAGGTTCGTCTTACTTAACATATATTACAATAAAGTGATTAGTGACTTAGAATTTATAACTTCTAATCGTTCGAAATATTACAGCGTACCAAAATACTCATATTTTTTAAATTTTTTAAACAGGAGATCCGTTTTCTGGATGTCGACCAATTCCACCACCTCCACCCACTCCAGTTAAAGAAGCTCCGAGAGATCCATGTTATCCCGACCCATGTAATAATTTCTTTATATTTTATGACCAAAGTTAGGCATGAAATATAGGCTTCCATTTGCTAAGTATAAAAATGTATTAGGTGGAGCAAATGCAGATTGTACAGCCATTCAAGATCGTGCTCAGTGTCAATGTAGGCCAACGTTTATTGGATCTCCCCCTAATTGCCGACGTAAGCTTGCATAAGTTTTTGTTTTGAAATGGAATTATGTACAACATTTTATCTATTGCATGCGTTTATTATTTCAGCCGAGTGCACAGCAAATTCAGATTGTCCAAACCATCTCGCTTGTATGAATAGCAAATGTCAAGATCCATGTCCAGGTATGGTAGTTCATTGCAATATATGTTTCACAACGCTATGGATATCTAGTTATTAATTGAATGCCTATAAAATAATTAAAAGGTTCATGTGGGGCAAACGCTGAGTGTACTACTATCAACCATGTGGCAATCTGTAAATGTCACGTAGGTTACATTGGTGATGCATTTACTTACTGTTACCAGGAACCAAAGAGTAAGTTAATTGGTTATTCTCTGATTGGATTATTTAATATTTCAATACACTCATCCCATTATTCTATACTTTTGATTTTCAGAAATAGTAACTCCTGAGCGTAGTGACCCATGCAACCCCAGCCCGTGTAAGTGAATATCTTGTAGATTAGCATTCTATTTCATTTTAGGTAAATTAACATTAAACTTATTCAAATTAATTTTAACACTTCAGGTGGCGCAAATGCAATTTGTCAAAATAGAAACGGAGCAGCTGCATGCACTTGCATTAGAGATTATTTCGGTAAAATATTATTACGTAAAATTAAATTGAATAATGGAATGCTTAGCCGTTTTAAAAATACGGGTTTCCTTTATAGGTGATCCGTTTGTTGCATGTAAGCCTGAGTGTACTCAAAATAGTGAATGTAGTTCAGACAAAGCATGCAGAAATTTGAAGTGCGAAGACCCATGCCCTGGAACTTGTGGTTAGTTTTCTTTATCCTTATCTCCATCGTGTGAATCAATCCTAGGATTTTAATTTCATTTGAATTATTTTTAGGTGTGAATGCCGTTTGCCGAACAGTTAACCATGTTCCAAACTGCGCTTGTATTGAAGGTATATAAACTCTTCAAAATGTCAATACTAGAGCAGTGCATTTTTCATAAAACAGAAAGATAATCAGAATGTCGTCTATTTAACAGGTTACGAAGGAGATCCGTTTTCTGCTTGTAGATTAAGACCACCACCACCACCAATACCTGGTAAGCTAATAACTTTCAGATTCGTGGTCATAATATTATATTTGTGTATTAAATTCTAAATGAAATATTTTCTATCGTAGCCAAAAAGAGGGACCCATGCAACCCATCGGTAAGTATTTAAACATTTGGGTGGCCTAAAACGGTATTGTTAAATAAAGGCTTAAGATATTGGTATTTCTTTGCAACTTTTAGCCATGTGGGCCATTTAGTGAATGCAGAAATCAAAATGATCAAGCTCTGTGCTTTTGTCTTACTGGATATTTTGGTTAGAATTTCACACATAGTTCACATATATATGTTCACATTTATCAGGGAAACTAATTGATATTACTTTCATTCTTTGCAGGATCACCACCGTTTTGCAGACGTAAGATAGTTTCTAAAATGGAATTTTGAATGAAAAATTTATTTTTTCATTGAAAAAAGATCAGGAAATTAATCCATAATTTTCAATGAAAATGAGAGTTAAATGTTTGTTTTTATTTTTTCATGTGCTTGTTGGAACTATTTCATTTGCTTCTTTAATCTATATCAGCGGAATGTTCGGTAACTCAAAATTTTGATTTAAACGATGACTTTAAATTTAGTTAATTTATTGTGTGTACGTATTCTTAACATTTCTCTTTCATACAGGTTAATAGTGACTGTTCATTAAGCCTTGCATGCCGGAATCAGAAATGTGTTGATCCTTGTCCAGGAAGTTGTGGAACGAATGGTAATGCATTTTTCTTAGGTTTATGCATCGAATGAGTGTTTTAGAATTTTACATAATAATATTCTGTTATATTATGGCTTGAAAATCCCTGCAAAATCCCCCTTATTGTACAATTTCCTTGGCTTATGCTCCCTTAGATTATACTTGCTCTTTTTGATCGGCTATAAAGTATAAATAACACTGTCAAAATCGCGTAGATAAAAAATTAAGATTAAGAAGTATATCATCAATGTGTATTTTAAATCTGGTATATAATACAGTATTAAATATTAATCCAATGATGTTTTTTACATTATTAGCTGAGTGCAGAGTAATCTCACATAATGCAGTTTGCTCCTGCAGGGCTGGTTATTCAGGTAAAAATTTCTTTGAAAAGTTTTGAAAGGAACAATATAAATTTTATATTGACCAAACTAAATTCTAATACATAAACAATGTTTCAGGTGATCCTTTCTACGGCTGTACTAGAATTCCAGGTACTTTATTTTCCAAGTACCTTCTTAGAAAAGTTTGATTGTAATTTAAGTAGCTATTTATATTTGACACATCTTTCTTTTCAGAACCAATTAAAGTTATCCCAATGGTTGAAAAAGTAACTCGAAATCCCTGTCAACCATCACCATGTACGTAAAACCTTTTTTCAATATTCTATAATTCATGTAAGTGTATTATTTCAACGAAAAATTTACTAAATGTTGGGACTATCCTGTTTAGGTGGACCAAATTCAGAATGTAGACCTACCGGGGAATCCCCAACCTGCTCTTGCAAAATAGGATATATCGGACATCCACCACAGTGCCGTCGTAAGATTGACCCTTATTATCATTGAACTATTTTTTATAATTATAGAAAATGTGTATTAATTCGTCATCTTATTGTTTCAATAACCAACAGCTGAATGTGTTGTGCATGAAGAATGCTCCAGTATTCAGGCTTGCGTAAACTACAAATGTAGCGACCCGTGCTTAGGAGCGTGTGGATGGAACGTAAGTGTTTAATGTAGCACAAGTTAATATTCATAAGACCGAAGTTCATGATTTAACTGTCTAATAATTTTTTAGGCAAGATGTCAAGTCGTCAATCACAACCCTGTTTGTTTCTGCAATGATGGTTATACAGGTTCGTACCTTGAACATTTATATTAAGTTTATTGACTTTTAAAGTTGATAGGAAGTAAAAAAGTTTGAAACGAAAGGTTCATTAAAGTTGTTCATAGTCGGTTGCAATGAAAAGTTTCTTGACTTTTTTTCTGTTTCATCTTAAAGGTGACGCATTCCGAAGCTGTTCTAGAATTCCAGTTCGGGAAGTTATTCTAAGAGACCCGTGCCCACAGTGTGGAACAAATGCTCAATGCAAACGCCGAGGTGATACTGGTTACTGTGAATGTCATCCTGAGTATTTCGGTAAAAACCTAGAAAACACTGCAATAATGGATTCAATTAAATATTTGCTCTGGTGTTTTAATGTTCTGTGTCTATTTTCAGGGGACCCATACGTGGCTTGTAAACCTGAGTGCGTACTTAATAGCGATTGTCCTAGTAATAAAGCTTGCAGAAATAACAAATGCATCGACCCTTGTCCTGGTACCTGTGGACAAAACGGTATGCCATTTTAACTTAAAAATTGTTTATTGTGGAATTATAATATGAAATTGTATCTTTTAATCGATTTTGATATGAGGAAATAATTTTGATTGTTTTTCCTTAAAAATAGCCCGATGCACTGTGATTAACCACTCTCCTGTTTGTTCATGTAAGTTTTTTGTTAGATTAATTTTTAAAGTGATTTGGAGAAAATCTTAATAGCTATTGCCATATTTATTGTAATATTGTATTCTATTAACTATTGTAATATCTTTTGCAGGTAATGACGGCTATATCGGAGATCCAATAATCGCTTGTAGATTAAGACCTGCACCTCCTACCCCAGCACCAACGCCCGTAAGAAGAGATCCTTGTTATCCTGACGTAAGTAATCTCGTATAAAGCTTTTTTTGATCTAGTTCTGAGGTGAATTAAATTTTTCAAATAGTAGTACTTAAATACTAACTTTTGTCCTTATAATTAGCCATGTGGCCCATACAGCCAGTGCAGAGACTACAATGGCCAGGCCATTTGCTCTTGCCTACCAAATTACATTGGCTCACCCCCAAATTGTCGACGTAAGGTTTATCCTATTTATTGTTTAAAAAAATTCTTGTTTACAAAATTGTAATTTGCTTTTAATTGTTTTTGGTTCGTCTTCTTAACTCACTTTGTGGGATTAGCGGAGTGTCTTGTAAGTTTTCTGAAATTTGTTTTAAGTAAAATTTGTTATAAGTCATGTACTCAAAAGGTTTTACAGATTTAATTTACTTGTGTAGGTAAATTCGGAATGTCCGTTACATTTGGCTTGCCAAAACGAAAAATGCGCCGATCCGTGCCCTGGTAAGTATAACCTGTTATTGTGTAATATTAGTAGACTTTAAATTATGTACTTAACTTGAAAATTTTGTAATTCAAGGGAGCTGTGGTCAAAACGCTCAATGCAGGGTAAGTCTTCATAACTTCATTTGTAAATTGCATTTTTGCATACGCAATAATGCGACATGACATAGTTTAACATAATAAATTTTATTTTTGCAGGTCATAAGTCACAGTCCAATTTGCGTATGCGATAGAGGATACACAGGTTAGCTTAAAAATATTAAAATTTATGCATTAGTAACACAAGTGGGAGGAATTGCTAATCATATCTATTTAATTTTTAGGCGACCCATTTGTTGCTTGCCAAATTCAAAGAGTTGAAAGACCTCCACCATTGCAACAGCCTGTTGATCCATGTCGACCATCTCCATGTTCGTGAATTAAACCAATCGTCCTGTATATTTTTAGCAAACTGTCCATAATAGGTTTTAATCAAATGAGGTTTTTAATCAATCAATCTTAGGTGGTCCGAACGCGATATGTGAAAATAGAAATGGGGCAGCAAGATGTTCTTGCATCACTGGATATATAGGAACTCCTCCTAATTGTCGACTAGAATGTGTGGTATGAGAAACTGAAATTAGATAATCGAACATGTTGTATGGAAAGGTTGGATACCAATTTATATGTTTAAAATGTTATCCAGGTTAACTCAGATTGTGCAACAACTCTAGCATGTATTCGAAACAAATGTGCCGATCCTTGTCCTGGTAAGTCTTCGTCTACTCATTATTCTACTGGTTTCAAAATACAGATTTAGTTTAAATACATCAATCTATCATTGTCTGAAATATAGGAAGCTGCTCAAGTACTGCAATTTGTTCAGTTATTCAACACTCTCCCGTTTGCTCCTGTCCTCCAGGTATAGAAATTATCTTAACCACCGTACTAGTATACCAAGACTAGTAGTTTATTAATTTTCGGTGAAATTTTGAATTTAGGTTACGACGGCGATGGATTCAGTTATTGTCGACTGAGAGTTACTAGTAAGTCACGTCTTTAATAAATCTCTATAATCTAAACCTGATATAAAGTTATAGTAATTTAATTCAATAATTTTTTTTGACAAATTTACAGAAGTCGAAGAGAAAGTTAGACCATGCTCACGTAGCCCATGTGGAGAAAATGCTTTATGCACCGAATATGGGGACAGAGCCTCTTGTACTTGTCCACCAAATTATCATGGTAAAAACGCTTTATCTGTTTATCTCAATCTCTAACATAACTTTCGTAAAATCAGACGAATCTCATTTACTATTTGTTAAATTATTTGTTTTTAGGTGATCCTTACGTCCGTTGCCGACCTGTTTGTCTGGTAAGACCATTGATCATATAGTACTATATTTGTATAAATTATATGCGGATGAAAGTATTGAAATAAAATTTTCTTATTGTTAATAATATTCTATTTTGACGTATTCAGGTGAATAGTGACTGTCCAAATGATAAATTTTGCTTCCGAACCATTCGGTGCGAAGATCCATGTCTCAACAATGGCCCTTGCGGTCACAATGCCATATGCAAGTCTGTGTACCACAGAGCAGAATGTTCCTGTCCTCCAGGATACGAAGGAAATCCCCAGTCATACTGTAGTCGAATCCAAGGTACATTTATCATTATTAGGGGACAGACAGACATCAATTATATCTTTGTATCTTAGCTTATATGAAATAAAACTTCAGTATAACTTTATAATCATTATTATTTTAGCTCCAATTCCTAAAGAACCTGAAGTTGTTTGTGGATCTAACGCTGACAAACGAACTGAAAATGGAAGAACTGTTTGTAAATGTCGATCGGAATACTTCGTGAGTACCTTTCTAGAAAATTTAGTGAAAGCTTCGTATAACCCTTAGATTTAACTTTTTATTTACATTTTTCAGGGTAATCCGTACATTTCATGCCGCCCTGAATGCGAGGTAAGCTCTCGATATTTCAGTCAAATTTAGCATTGATTTAACTGTCAAATAATACATTTTTGATTGCTACTTAGGTGGACTCTGATTGTGAGCAAAGCAAAGCCTGTGTGCGTAACAAATGTGTGAATCCATGCGTTTCCAACTTGTGCGGTCACCGGGCAATTTGTGAAGTTCGCAACCATGCAGCTATTTGCAGATGCCCTGCTGAACTGACAGGTTATACTCAATTCCCTTTGATTGTTTATTTACAATAGTTGGGCTTATCTTTAGTTTTATTATTTACTTCAATACTTAACCCCAATTTTTCTTGTAATCTGTAGGAAATCCATTCGTTCAATGCAGAGAAGTTGTCAGTGAGTATAATATTCATGTTTCAAGCATACATTTTTTAAATAAATTATTATTAATTAGAATTATCTGAACCTAAACAAACCATTTATACATCTTCCAGAACAACAACCACCACCAGAACCAATTACTTCACCTTGTGATCCATCTCCGTGTGGCTTAAATGCAATTTGCACATCTCGTCCTGGCTCTAGACATGCATTGTGCTCATGTCCTCCAAATCTCCAATACGGTTCCCCCTACGTTCAGTGTCGACGTAAGTCTAGACAAATATTTCTTCTTGTAACTTTTGACGCAAGTTTGAGCTAAAGTTAATTAATTGTTATTCCTTATGTTTTTTTATTCATGTACATCCTCTTAAAACAACCAATACTGATGCTTTCTATTATGCTAATTAGCGGAATGTGTGGTAAGTTACGGTTGGCTTTTGTCTTTAAGAATTTGGTTGCTGTATAATTTAGTACCTAACAGGTGTGATAAAATTTGTTAACTTTCCCATAGACCAACTCAGAATGTGCTAACCATCTTGCATGTACGGGACAAAGATGTGTAGACCCTTGTCCAAATTACTGTGGCATATCGGTAAGTCCTAGTATTAGGCAGAATTTTGTTATTTTTTTTATTAAACAAACTTTATTGTTTTTAACTTACACTTTGAATTATTTTTGAATATAGGCCGTATGCAAGACAATAAATCATCACCCACAATGCTTTTGTCCACCTGGAATGGAAGGTATTTAATACTTTTATTTTGAGGAATTACATACCCACTCGTTTGTTCGTTTCTTGGCACTTAAAACTTTTACATAAAACTTGTAAAAAAATTTCAGGAAATCCCCGCGTTCGTTGTGAGACTAGGGTTGTAATTCCAAAACCAGAATGTGAACAAGATAGTGATTGTCCTAATGACAAAGCATGCCAAAACAATGTCTGTCGTGACCCTTGCCCTGGCGTCTGTGGATTTTCAGCAGAATGTCGTGTCTTAAACCACCGAGCAATCTGCTACTGTCCAAATGATAAAACTGGCGATCCTTATCGTCAATGTGTACCCGCTGGATGCCAGTCAGATTCTGAATGTTCATATACCGAAGCTTGTATAAATAGAGCCTGTCAAAACCCTTGTCTCTACGAAAAATGTGGTGTCAATGCGGAGTGTAGACCAATTGCTCACAGAGCCCAATGCGTTTGTCCAGAGAGATTTTTTGGAAATGCCAGAGTCCAATGCGAGCGACCCCAGTGTATAACCGATCAAGAATGTCCACAACATTTGGCCTGCAGAAACGAAAAATGCGTTGACCCCTGCAATTGTGCACCTACTGCTATTTGTCGCGTCTTCAATCATCAGCCATCATGTACCTGCCCTGCAGGTTTTACTGGAGATGGAACTGTTAGATGTACCGAAAGTAAGTATTCCAACTTTTGAAGCTATAAAATGATGTAATTCTTTTGACTTCTTATTGTAACGTTTTCCTCCATAGTTCCAAAACCAGTCGAAGTCAAATATGAATGTCAAATGGATGCAGATTGCCCTAGCAAACAAGGTAAGCATTCTTTTTTAGAAAATTTGTAACATTGATAAAATACTAAATGCATACATGTGCTAATAATTTTGGAATTTTTATTTTAGCCTGTATCAGTAACAATTGTAAAAACCCCTGCTACCACGGTAAACCTTGTGGTATCGGGGCCGAGTGTTTCGTTCATGATACTTTACCCAACAGACTCATGACGTGCCAGTGCTTGCCAGGATACGTAGGGTCAGCTCGTGTTGAATGTAGAAAGCGTAAGTTTTATTCTGAGAACTGTCAAAATACCACATTTCATGTAACAATATTAATTAATAATATTTATTATTACCAAATCATATTATACAACTTTCTTACAGACATACAATTTAGATTTACTACAGGTGGTTGAAACAAGTTAACAATACTCATCTTGAACAAACAAATTATTAATCATGAACCGCTAACCTTTTTATGATTTTCAGGATCAAACACATTAACTCCAATATTCACCATCACAATTCAACAATTTCGTCACAACATCACTACGTTCTACATTTTCCAAATGTTGTATGATTGAGTGTGTGAATGCGTGTGTGATACGTTTGCTTTAGAAAGTTGTAGCTCATGTCAAGTGTCGACCACAAGCTTAGGTGGCGACCACTGCATATGCTACTGGTTTTATAATATTCGTTCCATAATTTTGCAGCTGAAGCCCCAGGGTGTAAGGCAGATCCAGAGTGTTCAGAACGCGAGGCTTGCCGAAATGGACTTTGTGTTAATCCTTGTCGAGTTTCAAATCCATGTGCTCCGAATGCAGAGTGTGAAGTTATCCGCCATAAAGCTCAATGTAAATGTAGTGAAGGATTGCAAGGTAAATTTTGCAAAGCTTTTTTAATAATTATACATTCAAGGATTCGTTCTTACCCTAGCAATTTTATACTAATTTTTAATTCTGTATTTCTATTATTATAGGGGATCCGTTCCGCAATTGTTATCCAGGTAATTACTGCTCTTCAAGGCTTTCATATCACGCTTTCTTGTAATTATTAATATTGGCACAATATTTTGGAGACTGCAGACTCATATTATTTGCAAAACAATGAAGTTTTCTTTTTGTGACGACTTGAAGTTGATTCATTTAATAGTATGCATACTTTGTAAAATTTACTGAATGGAAACTTCAGTGTAAAAACTTAATGTTAGTTTGGATTAATATTCTAATGTTCTCACAAAAAAATCAAAATAACTACTAAATACCTTTGATTAGTTTAATTTACTACTACCATAATAATTAACGTATTTTAAAACTAACCATGACAGTTGCTCCTCGACCTGGGAGGAAGTGTATTGCTGATGTCGACTGTAGTAACATCAATGCATGCTTGGAAAGTCAGTGTCAAAATCCTTGCTTTGTTTCTAACCCGTGTCCTGAAGCGACAGTTTGTAAACCGTTTGAACATGAAGCTTTCTGTTGTTCACTAACATCCGACACTGCTAATTCTGGAATCGAATGCGCCTCAGGTATTCCTTGTAATTTGCTTGCTAATTCACAAACAGGCGTAAAACAAATAGGACTGCAAAATTATTAGTTGCCTTTCATTTAATTACTTTAATTCTTAAATATTTAACAATGTTTTTTTAGCTCCAACAAGAAAACCGGAATGTACCACTGACAGCGAATGTCCAAATGATAAGGCATGCATTTCTCAAGTTTGTCAGAACCCTTGTTCCATCCAAAACCCTTGTGGTACTGATGCAATTTGCAGAGCTAGTTTCCATCGTCCTCTCTGCATTTGTCCAGCCGGTTGGGCAGGTATTTGACAGAACCATCTCAACTTGCATTTCTTATCTTTTTTAAAAAGTCTCTGTGATTAATTGTTTAACATTTATCTATTTTATAGGAAACCCACAGGTTCGCTGTTATAAACGTAAGTTTCGGGAAAGAGAATTGAAACATAAAGCTTTAATCCATTTGATTTTAGATTAAAAATATTTCATTTCATTTATCATTTAGCGGAGTGTACTCAAGACAGTGAATGCCCATTAGATCGTCAATGTGTCTCAGAAAAATGTGTTGACCCTTGTACTCATGGTGGAACAGTTTGCCCTGTTACCGCACGCTGCAGAGCTACCGCTCATAGGGGTCAATGTTACTGTCCAACTGGAACGCAAGGTGGGTGTCGACAAATTTACCATTCGTATTGCCACACCTTATTATTGTTACGAATCTATTTGTATCTTTCATTCCTCTGTAATTATAATTATCTAATCCTTTGCCCAGGTAACCCACTTGTATCATGTGTCATTGTGGGATGTCAATCAGACAACGACTGCAACCAAGACGAAACTTGTGATCCTGTGAATCGAGTTTGTCGACAAGTTTGTACTCCATCAACATGCGCCCAAAGAGCCTATTGCGAGGGTAGAAATCATCAACCGATTTGCTCGTGCCCATCAGGCACTAAAGGTACGTTTTTTCTAGTTTCTCACAGATATTTCCACGAGACCAAGTGTACTTATGTGCTAACATGCTTCAATTTACTTATATTTGTAGGTGATCCGTACGTTCGATGCATAGAAGGTAATTCATTCATAAATAATGCAATATCAGCTACTTCTTTTTATACTTTATTTAAATGAGAACCAATATAATAATAAATTGTGAAATTGATAATACATAGATGCTAGAAAGCCACCTACACCAGAATGTGAAGAAGATGCAAACTGCCGTAGCTTGTTAACTTGTGTCAATGGAGGTTGTGTGGACCCATGTGCAGTCAGTTCTCCATGTAGTCCATCCCAAGAATGTAGAGTCATCAATAGTCTACCATTCCGATCTATCGTTTGCGAATGTCCTAGTGATACAAAGTTTGTTAATGGTGCTTGCGTCAGGATAGGTGAGAAAATAACTCAATATCTAAGAACTGTTCTAAATCAAATTGTAAATGTTTTACAAATTCGAAAACTAATTATTTTTGCACATTATTTTAAAACAGTTTCAGAACCAGAAGGCTGTAAGTCAGACTCTGACTGTCTACTGACAGAAAGATGTCAACGAGGTACCTGTATTGATGCTTGCTTGCTTGAGTCGTGCGGAGCTAATGTAAGTCAATTCGTTCACTATTAAGGTTATTAATAAGTCGATTTGGTTAAGCCTTAAATAGAAATTAAAACTAAACCATTTTCCATTGTGTTCCTTATATAGGCTCTGTGTAGATCTGGAAATCACCAAGGATTATGTAGTTGTCCACCAGGTTACGATGGTACGTTAATGTTCTTAATTTCTTTTAGTTCCTTTATAATTTAGATACAATTTAGTTTAATTCGCATTTATTTTTCTTTATAGGAAATCCTCGTGTTGAATGTCGTGGTAAGATGTGATAAAGTATAATTTAAGTCGTTTATATTTTTTATTGAATTTATGATGTAAAAGGTAAACTTTCTTCGTTAAACAGTCACTCCTGCTGTAATCCAATACGAATGTACTAGTGACTATGAATGCTCGTCTGAAAAGGCATGCATTAATAGAGTGTGCGTTAGTCCATGTACGGCTACGAACTGTGCTAGAAACGCTTTATGTCACGTTGAAAACCATAGTCCAATGTGCAGATGTCCCCAGGGCCAAATAGGAGACCCTAGAATAGAATGCAAATTTGCTACTCCACGTAAGATTAACTCCTATAATGTAGACGGCCTACTCTGTCTGACGTTGTAAAAAGGGCATTGCGAAATTTATCCTTAAGATTAGAATTTTAAGATTCTATTCTATTTCAACCTTGCAATTTTATTTCCATGTCCCTACATTTGTCCGACAGTTTTAGGCACGACTACACAACTTTCGAAGCATAAGAAATATTTTTCCAGTGTTGAAATTCACAAAACTCATAAGAAACCATATTTTTCCATGTAGCTGCAATCGAAGTTGGATGTACTTCGAATTCTGATTGCTCAAGTGAGCTGGCCTGCCTAAACAGGCAATGTGTAGACCCATGTCAATGTGGCCCTAACAGTCAATGCAGGGTTATAAATCACTTTGCCGTTTGTTCATGCAAAAGCGGCTATTCAGGAAACCCTAATACAGGATGTTTCCAATGTAAGACTTTTGTTTCTTCTCTTTTCTTTTTCTTAATGACCAAGAACTATAAACCTTCTAAAACTACTAATCTGAAACCTAATTTTCTTGTTTTTAATACTAATCTTTTAAATGCAAAAATTGCTTTTAACCGTAATAAACTCCTTCAGCTTGCTTTCAGTCTATCCTAGACATTCCATTATTTCGGTTTTCATGATTTCATGTTGTAAATGTTCATTCAGTGGGATGTTCCAGCGACTATGAGTGTTCTAATAGTCAAGTATGCCAGAATCGTCAATGCGTTGATGCTTGTCGAGCCAACAACCCTTGTGCAATAACTGCAAATTGTATATCAAGAAATCACAGGGCAACCTGTGAGTGTCCTCCTAATCTCGAAGGCAATCCGTTTATCAGATGCGAACCAGTTGGTTGCCGTACACACGACGACTGCCCCCTCAATAAAGTTTGCATGAGCAAGAAATGTGTCAACCCATGTCTGTATGACAATAGATGCGCTTCAAATGCTGTTTGTCAAGCCGTCAATCATGCAGCAATATGCCAGTGTCCTGAAAACTTGCCACGTGGAAATCCATTCTCATTCTGTGAAAGATTAGATGTAGCACCACCTCCACCGCAATGTATCCAAGATTATGAATGTCCTAACGATTTGGCATGTATTGGAGAAACATGTGTCAATCCTTGTAAAGAAATTGGACCTTGTGACTCAAGTGCAATTTGCAAAGTGATAAACTCAGTTCCAGTCAGGACCATGATGTGTATCTGTCCTGACAACTGGGCCCCTAATGAAGCTGGACAATGTAGACCTGTTGTCCCAGCTTTGCCTCCTCCAGGCTGCAAAGCAGATAGTGAATGTCCTCAAACCGAAGCATGTGTTAATGGAGTTTGCAGAGATCCTTGTAATTGTGGTCAGAGTGCTCAGTGCTTTGTTCAAAATCACCGAGCAATCTGTAAATGTAATGAGGGTCATGAAGGTACACAATTTGTTTTGTTTTATTTTATAGTCTTAAAAAATTTGATGGACATAATTAAACTAAGTATTGAATTATTTAAATCTTAACAGGAAACCCCAACATCGCTTGTTACCCAGGTATGATTCATCAAAATTATTTTTCAACTGCTTCTAGCAATGATCTGAGCATCTGAATAATCTCTTTTTATTTGCATTAATTTTTAGTTGGCTGTCGGTCTGATTCTGAATGTGATTCCAACAAAGCTTGTGTTAAAGGAGAATGTGTAAACCCATGTCTACTGGATCAAACTTGTGGATCAAATGCAGAATGCATAGCTGTGAATCACAGAGCAGAATGCATTTGCCGACAAGGGTTCCAAGGGAATCCATTCCAAGCTTGTTTTGTTATCGGTTGTCGAAGTGATGGAGAATGCCCAAGTGATAAAGCGTGTGGTAAGTTAAACTCTGAAAATTTTAGTTTACTCTTTTTTGTATCTGTACCTTAATAATTTATTAATAATATATTTCATCTGCCTGTAATTAGTCAATTCAGATTGTCAGAGACCTTGCAACGTACACAATCCTTGTGCTCCTACAAATTCCGTTTGTAACGATGAAAATCATAGGGCTACTTGTCGCTGTCTTCCAGGATTTATTGGAAATCCTTATTTGTCATGTAATCCGGAACCAAAACCAGAATGCATCGTAAGTAATTCACATTGTTTTAGTAATTATAAGGATAATCCATTACATATGTCTCACATAGTTGTTGAATTTTTTTGTTACAGATCGACTCTGACTGTCCTTCTCAGCTTGGTAAGTACTAATTGAGTTGTACTAATAAAAGTATTCTAGAGAAAAGGGCCAATTAGTGCAAAAACTTTATTTTAATTTTTACTTTAACAGCTTGTATAGACGATATTTGCCAAAATCCATGCAAAGTCATTCACCCATGTGAAGCACCTTCAGTTTGTCTTGTGGTCGACTCGGCTCCTGTTCGTACTATGATCTGTAAGTGTCCTGATGGATACGTTGGAGGAAACGATGCAACCTGTCGTCCCGTAAAGTCCTTAGTTCCTATCGGCTGTACTCAAGACTCAGAATGTAGCAGTGAACAAGCTTGTTTCAATGGTGTTTGTCGAAATCCTTGTCAATGTGGACCTAATGGTATGTGTACTCTTGCATCTTAACTTACTGAATATTTAAGTTCACCGCAAGCTATTTAGAAAATATGTAGTCTAATCTGAATATAATACATTTTTGCAGCTAACTGCAGGATCATCAATCACAAGCCAATCTGTTCTTGTGTAGAAGGTCATGAAGGAAATCCGGACTACGGATGCTATCCAGGTCAGGAGGGTTATGTATTCAACACGATAATTTTGCTTCATTAGTTTATATGGAAAATATATTTACATTAATTCTTTTAATCTGTAGTTGGTTGCCGAGCAAATTCAGACTGTCCAACAACACATGCGTGTGTCAGTCGAAACTGTGAACCAGTTTGTGCCCCATCACCTCGTCCTCCTTGTGGAGTGAACGCGGTGTGCCACGGTATTGCCCACCAAGCAGTATGCAAATGTCCAACTGGTCAAAGAGGAGATCCTTTCATTTCTTGCATTACTATCGGATGTGAATCGAACAATGAATGTCCAAGTGATCGGGCATGTATTAATGGTCGTTGTCAAAGTCCTTGTGCCATTCGAGACTTATGTGTAGCACCTGCTGAATGTAGAGTTTATTCACATGAAGCAGATTGTACATGTCCAGTTGGTTTCGTTGGCTCAAGAGGAACAAGTTGTAGAAAGGGTACATCAACTTCTAACGCTTCTTCCCCTCTTATCTGTCTCTATCAAAAAATGTCTTAAATGTGAATCATGTCTTCATTCTTCCTATCTATTTTATCAACAGAAAAAATCGGATGTGACTCCGATAGTGAGTGTCCAAGCCAATTGGCTTGCATCAACAGAGAATGTAAAAACCCATGTGAAGAAGGAAAACCTTGTGGTATAAACGCGAAGTGTAGGGTTCTTGATACCTTACCTGTGAGAACGATGATATGTGAATGTCTTGAAGGGTACCGTGGAGACGCAAGCATTCGTTGCGACTTGCGTAAGAGTCTAGTTTTTGTCGATTTACAAGTAGAATTTGCTGAACTGTATAAGATTTAAGTTTTACCGACAAACAACAAAAATATTTCGAAAACTTCGATATCTAATGCCGTTCAGTAAACCGCCGTGATTAAACTACTAACACTACAAAGTACAAGCATAAAGCACTAACTCAAATAAACCCTCAGGGTGCCTAAAATGACTGTTTTTATTGGGCTTCGTTTACCGAGCTTTTCTTGCTGTTAAATTTACTAACTTTTCCAAATTTTATATATACAGCTCCAGCGTGTGCCACCGACAGAGGATACGTTCTCAATGCTGAAGGAAAATGCATCTGTCCCCCAGGTTATGGCATTGATGATGATGAAAACTGTATTCTCTGTCCATTTGAAAAAGGTATTTATTTAACTTAATTCTATTGCCTAAAATAAATAAACCTAACAATTCATCAAGTTTTAAACCTGTCTTATCGCGTCTTGCAGGATTTAAGCTAAACGAGAGAGGAAGGTGCATTTGTGCCACTGATAGAGGAATGATCGTAGATGAAAGAGGCAATTGTATTTGTCCAGAAGATAAGGGCTACAGATTAGTAAATGGATATTGTGAAGCAATTCCCCCAACTACTCCCCCTGGATGTGAGAGTGATGACGAATGTCCTAATGACAAATATTGCTATCTTGGAAACAGAACTTGTCAAGACCCATGTGCTGTTAAAGTTTGTGGTGATAGAGCCTACTGCACTCCCATTAACCATGCAGCAGTTTGCTTGTGTCCAGCAGACACGACTGGAAACCCTCTTCAACAATGCTACAAAGGTTCGTTAAAAGGAATACAATGTAAAAACATTATTGATATTAATATTTTCCACTATTGTTTTATATAGAACGGCCACCAAGTGCAGGTCGCACAGACTTCCCTACACCAGATATGACTGTGAATTGTCTTGCGGACGGAGTGCAAGTGGACATTAGTATGCAAGGTAGTGGTGGAGGTGGATTTTCGAACGCCAGTGATTTCAATGGGCTGTTGTACGTCAAAGGATATTCCAAAGACCCAGACTGCCGTAAAACGATTCAATCCGAGAACGGGCCTGTAGACTTTAAGGTCAAATTTGGAACATGTGGTCTAGAACATAAAGACGTACGTCATTTTAATTATTCGTGGCAAAATATAATTACTCGACAGTAGACAGAGTTCTTTTTGAAACGAAACTTACCTGTCATTTCAAAATTTCTTTTTGCAGGGTGATGCTGGATTCATCCTTGTTATTCAGAAGCATCCAAAATTGGTGACATACAATGCTCAAGCCTATCATATCAAATGTGTGTACATGACCGGAGAGAAAACAATCACTTTAGGATTTAACGTATCTATGTTGACCACTGCTGGAACAATTGCTAACACAGGACCTCCACCAACTTGTGTCATGAAGATTGTTACAGCAACTGGAGGAGAAATTAGCTCAGCAGAAATTGGAGAGTCTTTAATGCTACGAGTTGAGGTACAACCTCAGTCCATTTATGGAGGATTTGCTAGAACTTGTGTGGCGAAAACAATGGATGGGGATGGTGAAAACGAATACCTAGTTACTGATGAAAACGGATGTGCTACAGATCCTTCCATATTTGGAGAGTGGGAAGTCGACCCAGACAACCAATTACTACTTGCTCACTTCAATGCATTTAAATTCCCTAGCAGTAGTAGTATAAAATTCCAATGCAATGTTCGAGTCTGCTTTGGAAAATGTCAACCGGTAAGAAATCAACCTGTTTTGAATATCTATAAGCATTTGCATGGTATCATCGTGTCTAAATTCGCTCTGAATTTTTTCATAGGTAAATTGTCGCGGCCAAAATGCGTTCGGACGACGAAAGAGACAAGTATTTGATGACTCTGATGTGAGCTTATCATCCTCAGTTTCAGACTATGTAGGTCAGTTAAGAGAAGAAGTAACAGTGCAGTCTAATCCAATCTTAGCACTGGAGCGTCGTGAGGAACCTTTGTTGGATCCATCCGAGGGTATATATTTGAATTGTTAAAAGCCAATTGAAAGTTTTGGATGGACCTAAGTATTGGTGTTAATCATATTTCTAACCCTTTCAGCTCCCCAAGTACAGAAGGAAGAGGTGTGTGTCTCAATGGTTGGCTTCATCATCTCTCTTATTATAACCGCGCTTCTTGCATTAGTAGCGGTAGCTGTAGCCGTTTCATGCTGGCTGCTTGCATATCGTAGACGACCAAAGCAAGATGGTCCTCTTCCTCATCCTCCAGAGTTTCCCAATCCACTTTTTACCACTCCCGAACCCTTAGCGGAACCATCGCCTGATTATCTGTCGTAGTCTCGTTTTGTATTTTAGATAGACCAACTATTTGTATCTCCTGGAACTTTGTATATATTAGAATCTTTCATACAAGGCGAGAGATGTGTTACTGATATTTATAAATGATAGCGAATGTGAAGCTGAGTGAAAGGTTTTTATACATGAGAGGAATGTTTTATACTTGTGGATGAAAGAGATAAAAGATAGTGGAATAGGGACGTTATGATATTGTTATTTGACAAACATGATATATCAGTGAAACTAGGGGTTGGGCTAGTTATTTTAACGACAATTTAGCTTTAGTCAGACAATGTGCTTACAGAAGGGAGTATATCTCGTCGCCATATTAATAGTCTCTGACCTTTAAAATATTACATTCAACCTCACGCAGGCATTTTTTTAGTATTAATTGATAAAACACTACTACTTCAAGACATGGATCTCTGACTCTTCGTGATTATTCACACTGACTGACATTTTTGTAATCATTTCATAAATTAACGGTTGCGGGACATCCCTCAGTACAATACTCTTAATGGACACAAAAATTCCTCAAAGCTGGTTGCTGGTCACTTTGGTATTAATCTACTACTTATTTCGTTTTATATTTCAACCAGCTATCCCGAAGATTACCGTTTTGCCGTGTTGTTAATAATTGTGTAGGTTAATTGTTTTAAACTTAAATTTAAGTTCGTTGTTAACCCTTTATTTTAATCGTTTTTGTTAACAGTATTTACCATTACGCGTAACTTAATAATTATCATTCGTTACTAAAGATTGATTTGTTCGGCAGTCTTATGCGACTGACTTTGTATCCGAATATTTGCTGCCGCCGCTAAATAAACTAATTTTACAAGATGATCAAAAACTGTTCTCTTAATTTATTTTTTGTTTTACTTTGAACCTAAGATTTACAACTACAACCTCTTTCTCCAGGTACAAAGCATGTTCGATAACTTTTTTTTCAGTTGGTCGAACTTGATGTTTTCAAGTTTTCTAATTTCTTAATAGGACATGGACCCCTTTCCATTTTCCTACTTCAAATGAAAAATTACAAGCATATAATTTATTAAGAGAATTTCACACTAAAACAGATACCTACCTATACAATGCTTTTCTGAAGTGCTGAAAGCTGTTTCGTATCAATTTTATGCTAATTCAACCTTCGAGAAAAAGTTACACACAGCTTCTGAAAAGACTCATAGTTGTATATTTTTCTAGTAATTTGTTGTATAATTACTTTCGGAGTTTCATAGAAAACCCTAAAGGCTTTTTATAAACACGGTAAGTAATAGAATGAGAAACTACTTAATCTTCGAAAACTTGAGATGGAAGCGGGCCTTGAGTAATGGCACATGAAAAATTTTCCAACGTGGGACGAAAGGAAACATTTAACCAGGATTTTTGGGACGTCTGAAACTTGCAGACATTTGCTTGAGATTTGCAAATTGTGTGCTTGATCCCAAAAAAGCAGAACGCTCTTCATTCCTGTAATCCCTGACTTCATCAACTGGATAAGAAGGTTTATTTATCGCTATCATAAATCTGACCAGCAACTCTAAGACCCCAACCAATCCACAGTTTGTGAAAACAACAAGCAAAAATATATTTTACAATAAACCACTGTAACGCTGTGCCCAAATAGCGGAGTCGTCGTTACCTGTCCGTCTTTCCGGCTGTTTTTTCTTTAAATTTTTATTAAAATTTTATTAACATTCTATAAACATTTTACCTCGGTTGTATTCAACTTTTAATAAAACTTTATTGCTAAAATGTATTGAAACTTTTATTAAAATTTTATCAAATAAGGTACCCGAAAAACCCCGACACAAAAAACCTGGGATAGCTTACCCTGATGATATGATATTTAAACTTGCCATTTAATTCTTCACGAATTTATGATTTACCCTTTAGAATTTCAATCCAATTGCTATTATGCTATTTATTTTGAGGATTTTTCAGAACTCTAAAAATATTGTTTCTTGTCCTAAAGCGAAAGCTTTTTATTACGTTTACGAAAAATGTGATCGTAGAATATTATTGTTCTAAAACTAGTCACATAATGGTCAAAAAAATCAGATTCACATAGGTCGATGGGGTGATAATCTGATAATACAATGGAACGTTATTTTTTCAAATTTGTTAATGTAATGACCCTTGGGGATTATTCATAGTTATTTAAGAAGGTTATTATTCCAGGCCCAACTATTTAAAGCTTGATTTAGCCAATAATATTTCATAAGTAACATAATTAGCAGCATAGGCTAAAATAAATAAGGATCAATTTTTTTGCTAACATAATAATAATTAAAGAATATAACTTCAGTATTTTGTGCCGTCCACAATATAAAATCTGAAAACCTGATAATAAAATGGACTAAGTTTAACATTATCAACGGCAAGTTATCAACATTTTATAGAAATCAGGTATAAAGTACCTCTCCCATTGGTAAGGGTAGATTATTTGAGGTTAAGATCTGTGGATCTGCCAAAGGAGAGAATTTCTAAATAAAAAAAAATATATAAATTTCCATATGTTCAATCTATAATTTAATTCCGTAAACTACTATAAAACTCGATTTAGAAATTATGGGCGTTATTATTTTAATCCTTCGAAAAGGGTTGGGCTATATTCCTGGGTTGGGCTGAATTCCCAGCCCCCCCCCCGGAACAACAACTCCCTTTATCTAAATACCCCTTAACACTTTATTCCAATTATCCAACAAAATCCAACATTTTTAAAATTTTACAACATTCTTGTTTTTATGGAACGAGAACCATGGGTGGATTGTAGTAAAATTGCAACAGGCACCCTTTCCTACACCACAACAGTGTCCCCGGGGGGTTCTAAATCTGGTTTTACGGTATGTGTGTATTTTTAGGAATCATTAAACACCCTTTTATACACATAGTGCAAAAGGATATAGCATAGAAGAGAGACAAGTTGCTCACGCAGGCGGCTAATCCATTTCTCTTAGTTTTGGACTAAAAAAGGTAAACAAGTTGTAGGCTGTGCTTGCACCTTCATATTGATATTGATTGATAATTAATTAGTTAACTTTAATTGGAATCAGTAACTCAGTACTGTAAACATTTACTACAAAAGGCTGACTAATCATCTACGCCTATAACGTAAAAAAAGTTCACTGCGCTCCGACTCATTCTCTATTGTGTATTGTTTAGTGTTCTAGTTAAATAGTGGAGGAATCTTCGATGTTGAATGTTCCATAGTTGGGTTGAACGCTTGAGTTGTTGTCGTGAGCTGACTGAGCACACGACATACTTCCAACTGCACTGCATCCTACGCTGCACTGCTAACTTTGTGATTAAATTTGAACCTTAGTTGAGTTGGTTTGATTGAAGAACAGAGGTCAGGGTTCACGTTCAGGGCGCAGCAACAGTGCACATTCAACATTTGACATTGCACTTGATTTTAAATCAGGTAATACATTAATAACACATAAGTTGTCGAATGTGAAATGTCATTTGAATTCTTACTTTTTGTGTTTTGTATGTTTGTAGCCGTCTGATATGTGTGATAAGTAGATGAATTGGTTGTTTTGTGTTTTGTTTTATTTGTAGCGAAAATGTTGGGGCGCTTGTCGTCTCCTGAACAACCACAAAAAATTGAAAATGTTAATATCCATAACTCCATTCTACATCATCGGTATGGAGAGTCTCTAAGCATTCCAGGATTACAGTTCATGAGGGAGACTTATTCACGTCAAAACATCGATACGAGTGTAATTCAGAAAGCACTCCTTTTGAAATTAAAACTCAACAAAGAGATCGCAACTGGACCTGATTGGAGGACGGGGACAGATATATCTGTTTTTGGTATCGAATTCTCTGATGATGGGTAAGGCGAGTTTAATATTTTTAAAAAGGCCTTTAACGACTTAACGATGGGTAGTATTACGAGTAAAAGTAATTGACTTTTTCAACAGATTTAAACTATTTGTTGAATTTTAATTTCGTTGAGTGAAGCAAGCTATTGTAAATATAAACCTGTCAACTGTCAGAACGTTGATTGACTAATCAAGGACAGAGTACGGATAAAACAAAAAAGGGAAAGTAACCAAGCTAATGTGATACCATATCACATATACAGGACGTTCAAACTTTGTACTTGCAGCAGATTGGGTTCCCATCTCCTAACTCTAACCAATTAACTATTTTAATGTCGATTAGCCATTGTGTGACCCATCTGAGTTTATTATGTGGCGCATGCCACTATGTGTGAATGTTAGTGTCTTCCCTTCCGTCGGTGTCAGGTTTTGGAAATCAGAGCTGTAAAACGGTTTTTGTAAATTTTCGACACTATAATAAAGATGAACTTGAACTTGGTCCGTCACCGCTCTAACCTTCCATAGAGTTAACTTTTTCAAATTCTGTTTGAACATAGGTTTGTAGGGCCAAATAAAAGCTCCCGTTCATAAATTGGCCAAATCGGGGCCTTGTAACGGTGTACCTTGGGCTCCATCCTGTCGCTTTCTTACTTCCTTTTACACACACGGCGGGTATCGTATCCCTGCACCACTTGAGTATACCCGAGTATGAAATATACCGTTTGTATGGTTTATCTGTATATCTGCCTTTACTTGGGGAAGAGGATTGCACACTCGTAAACAGAAAAACAAAATAATTTGAACTTGTAAATCAGTATATTTATATATAAAATAAATTGTAAGTTAAAAAAAATCCAAGAATCGTAATTAAATATTCAACAAATGAACAATTTGTATAGCAATTAGTTCTATTAAAACAAAGTTTGAGGCTATAGCGGTTTGATTTCCTAATAATTTTATCAATAAATGACCTGCTACTATATTTGCTATTAACCGTACTGCTAAAGTACCATCAAGTTTAAACAAAACTACTTATTTGCGATTTGATTTCAAACTTTAAAATCACGATACATTTTAAGGGACACCAACCCTTTAAACTATATGTAGTAGAAACGATTTGACTGAATTCCCTAAAAATGTTTTGTTTTACTTAAAAATTTGATAGGAAACTCCTGGCATCTAGTCACAGCGATGGATCAGTACGAGTGTTCGATAATCGAAATCATCGAATGATTTGGCTGAACGAAAATGCCCATATAGAGCCCGTCAATGGATGCACTTTCATTGACTCAAACTCTTTTGCGAGTTATTCGGATGACGGTTTGATAAAAGTATGGGATATAAGAAATCCAACATCGTCATTGAAAGTTCTCACTGGACATACAGATTGGGTGAAGAATGTTAACATCATGGAAACTGCGAATGGAAAAGTTTTGCTGAGCAGTGGACTGGATGAAACAATTCGGATGTTTGACTTGACTATGTAAGTACATTTCGTCAATTTAGTATTCATCACAATTTTTTTCTTTTAATCGATGATGATAAAACATACTCAATTAGTATTTCATTAGTGTATTCGATTACAGTCATGCGTGTTTAGTGTTGAACAATGTGTTATTTTTTCAATAGGCCGGAAGATTGTATTAAAGCCCCTCCGGTGTTTTATTTCCCATTTCTGTATCGGGTCAAACTGTCAACGACAGGAAATTTCCTAATTTTTTCTACAACAAGGACGAGTGTGTTCAAGATTGCAAATCTGAATCTTGATACACTGTGGGCTGATTATTCTACATTTATGGTGCGTAAGATTTTTCATAAAATGTAGATTTTTATTTCTCTCTTCCTTTGAGTGTAATATTCAGCAACGCTCCCCAAATAAATTGAAAAACGTATGTGTTATACTCTTCATTTAAGCTTGACGACGCTAGGACGGATATTTTTACGAAGAAGAGAAACACACTAGAAATGGTTCATTATATACCTGGCTTTCACCCGTATAGCAATGGATACTCTGTATCAATACATCCCGATAATGAGTGCTGTGTCGTAAGGCACGCAAGATCATGCTCGAACGCTGATGACGTGGTCCCTGAACACGAGCTTCCTACGTCAGAGGTAAGTATAAAAAATAAAAGTATCCCACTTGATGAAATAATGGCCTAGGTTAAACATCTTTATTTTGGTCTATGTATTGAAGCATATTGATGTATTGAAACGTGCGTATGTTCAATATATCTGTGCAATAAAGGTTCAGCACCTTCACAATTTAGAGTAAATTAGTAAAATTACTATACACTGATATGGGTGTGAAGCAACTCAATTAGAATTGCTTTACTGATTGAATAAAACTCAAGGTAGTAAGTAAATTTGTTTGGTCGTTACAGTGGATTGCAGCTTACAATCTGAGGGACACTACAGATGAAGTACCTTCCCCTTACCAGCCGTACTCATTAGATTCAATTATACCTGATGTCGAATCAGTTTCTGGGGTCCAAATCCTTTGGGATCATGCCTGTATGAATGACAGAGTTAAAGAAAATCTTCTTCAAAATGCCAGCACACCCCGAAAGAGGCTAAGCATGGTATTTCGTGGCTGGCTTGAAACAACAAACAGTTGCAAACCCCAAGATCTCAATGATGCTACATTTTTCAAAGAATTTCAAGATAAAAGTTATGGAATCATAAAAGAAACTGACATTGATTCTTCTGGACGGCTTGTTGTGACACCATGTGACGGTGGATTTCAAATTCTTGCATACAATGAGGAACTAAACTCATTCAAAACGGCACTTACAAAACTTAAAAAAGATAATCCGATGATGGAGGCTAAACAGTTAACATTAGTGAAAGAGTGTCGGTTGGCTGTTGATGCTCCATGTTATTGTATACGATTTTCACCAGTTGGAAATTCTGTTGTTGCTGGCGACAGTAAAGGAAAAGTCATGTGGTTTGATCCATTGGACTCTCAATGCGATGGTTTCTAACTAAGACTTCATTTACGTCTTGCATGCTTATCTCCGAATTTTTATTCCTCGCTTTTGTGATTTCCATTTACGATCTGGTGTATTTAAAATCATACATTCCATGCATTATCCTTTTTGGATAGCTAGAGCCGAATGAAATGTGTGTACTTCATCTAGTATAATGTTATTTTCTGTGTAATGATTGAAAAATACTACCAAGTAGTTAGATTCCCTACATGTATTGGCGATTTGGTTTGGAAACCGTTCCTGATGAATGATGACATAGATTAAAACAATAAATAAGTATTACCCCTTACACAAATTCGTAATGTTCAACTGTTCTGCTCTCATGTCACAAATTAATTATTAAGTCACAACACTAATGATGACATTGTATAACAGGAAAATTCTAAACGAATATAATTTCCTCAAAAATAGGTCAGTGTATAACTCAATTACTTATAGGGTTATAATGTATTTGTAAGTCATTGACGTCTTCTCTGTTTATGCTCTCTCTAATCATTTTGAAACTGAAAATCCGAATAGCTGTGGATGTACCGATATTTTTTATAGATCCAAACCATTAAATAGTAATACCTAACTTAAATATACCTAATCATATAAGTTTTCTAGCTTAATAAACTTGATGTAATGCAAAAATACATCAATGAAGTAATATTGATTACGAGGCATCGTTTCAAAATTAACGTACTCGGTGAAACCTTCGTCAGATGCATTCGACACAAAATTATTATGCATAGTTTAATGGCAGAAGATTAGCATTAAGAGGTCTGTATTTGTTAAATTAGCATCTTAAATTGTTTTAAACATTTAAACATAATTAGGTAATAATTAATACGAAAAATTAAAATTAAGTCCGGTGTTAAATAAATGTGCAAATAAAATCACCAAAAAATGGATGTTGTGGTATAAATAAGAATGAAAAGACAAAATATTTAATTCTTTTGCTTTATTATCATGAGGTAAATCAAATAAATAACAGGTTTATGTCACAGTTTATGACTATGACACTTTGTAATGCAAAATATCATTTGCAGATTCAAATACAAGGGTTAGTTTTCTACGTACACGCTTCGGAAGTCAACTCCTTGGACTACTGAACCATCGACAGTAAGAAAACTAGTGCACTAGATTGGCTTCACATGGCAGTCGCACGCAATCAAACCATCTGTACGTTTGAAGCACTCTTGGGTAAGAAGGATGCGATAAGAATTGGAAAAGTTATTCATTAGATAACTGTTCAAAAGTTCAAACTGTAAAAAATTGGCAACACTCTGAATCATCCGACGGGTTAATATACAGTTGTAATAGATGGGAAATTATGCTAACTATAACAGAAATGGCAATGAGAGATGCATTAAAACAGGGATTAACATGCTCAGCTACAGAGCTCTAACTAAATGACAGAGATCAAAGCCAACTTAAGAACACACAAGCAGCTTCAACATCAAACTACCGAATTTCCGAATATCTAGTACATGTTATGTTAATTTATATTTTTTGTAGTAACATTCACTCCAAAATGTTAAACTGAAATTTCGTAATTCGTATCATAAACACTAGCCCTGTCAGATATATCGTTCATATGTGTTTGTCCTGGACCCTTCGGCGTCCCTGCAGGGCTGCTACGATTGTTGACGTCTCTGCTTGACATTTCTAATGAGTCTGTCATTTCTAATGCCCTAACAAAGCTCATTGGTCTTCGTGACATGGGACTGGGCCTAATGCCATCTGATACTGTACTAGAAATGGTGGCTGGTACATTCACACCGTAGATCATTTTCTTGGCTGTTGGGGACTGAGGAGGTCCAACAGCTTTTGAAACATTGTAGTTATGGTTAGGATTGTATGCTACGTGAGAAACTGCACTAGGATGACAATACACTCGATTTGAACCATTCCCATTATTCATCATGTTGTGCTGAATAGGGCTGGTAGGATTTGAATGGAAATAGCTGCCCATTACAGAGGTAGGAGAATTATCTTTCCAAAGGTACACACCTCGTTGAGGAGAGCTAGCAAGTTCGCGGATAGGACCACTTGAATCGCGAGAAACATTCGAAACTCCGCCATGAAACTGCCTATCATATAACAACTCTCCCTCCGATAGTATTCTTCGCTGTTCTCCATTGGGTACATTGTACGAGTCATAATAAGGGGTTGTATGCTGAGCTCTAGGATAAGGTAATGCGGCACCACCATGCTGAGAAAGGCCAATAAAATCTGGTCTTGCTGTTTGAGTGGGAGTAGGTGGGTTTGACCTTTGTGTAATCGGGCTTGCCGATGCAGCAAATGGGGTTGGTACACCTCCGATTGCTCTTAATTTTTGATGCATAGTGGGGCTGCCCATATTTCCACTTCCCAAGCCAGCTTCCGAAGGAGATGATAATGAATCAGGAGTATGACTTCTTGATCGCCCTCCGTCCCCACTCCTGAAAAAAATTAACATGAGATTTAAAATCACCATTCGCTCTTGTGATTTATAAGCATAGGCAACACTACGCAACCTAAATGCATCTTGCAGCTTATCAAAAAATTACAAGAGCTTATGATAAAAGGTAAAAAATAAAATAAAACAAAAATATTAAATCGTCTATGAAACCTTTCAATTCAACATTACTGGAGCTAGGGCTAACTAAGGTTCATGATTTGACAAGGAATCAACCTGATTACTGGTTAATACAGTATGGTATATTAATAAATACAAAGCTGATAACATATTAATATTATACCATACTCGAAAAAATTGCTTAGGTATATAGGTATTTGCTTGAGGCTAACGAAAGGAAAGGCTAATTTCAATAAGATATTAAAATTGTTTTGCTACCTGCTTTGCAGGAGGTACGGTTCCTTACAACTGAACGTCAACACTATTTTTCGATCGATGATTGTCAGCAGTTATTGATAAAATAACTATTACTTTAAATATCTAGAGATCTTAAGCTATATTCACTAAAGATGATGACTACTTGAGCAAATGTTTGAAATAAGAACATCTGAACTGTAGTGTTTAATAAATGACAAGATAAATCAGTCATGTTATTTCAACTTAAATACTACAGTTAACACTATGATAAAGGTATCAAATTAGTAGGCAATCGAAATTTTGTTCAAGTCACTAGCATTGACATTCAAAATTACACTTAGTAAAATAGCCGCTATATGAAATACCGTACTTCCCAAGGCTTTGGGTGAATGTTTTTACACTTGAACCCATTATTAAGTTTTACGTTGCAATTCTAATAGCTGGCATATCCAGCCCAATTTAATAAAATACATGAAAAAGGAAAATACGGTACGTTGATGTTAAAAATATGCTGTAATAATAACTACCTTGCTCATTCTGCATGAATTACACTTTGATTCCAGTTAGTTATTAAACGAGAAAATTGATTGCCATTAAAACACATGTTTTAAAATTTAGAGAGACCGTATGTGTTTCAGTTTAGCACGCACGCATCACATTTTAAGTACTTTTATTCTAGATATTTACGTTTCTTCATACCTCTGACGATTGGGGTGAGGCGAACCGTGAGTATATTGTCCTCTAAGATGACGCATATGTCCAGATGACATGTCGTCTTGATTGGAGTTTGTAGGAAGAAAAAAGTTACTTTTAGAACCATGCCTTTGAATGGGTGGAGTTGGTTCGCAGTCCAGGGACTGAGAAGCTTGTAGTCCCAAGTCTTGGTCCGAGATATCTCGGTTTGATGTTGGCATCATCTGAAAATCGTTTAGAAAGGATAAATTGTAAATGGTCAAAGCAAAAGTTTCAAGCACCTACTTCTACGGTACAATTAGAAAGACTTCGTGGACATAGATCCACAAGCATGAAGCATGCAGAAAAGGAAGAAACACTTCACTCAATTGCATTCTCCCATACCAGGCGTAAAGTGTTAGGAAGAGACACGTTTGATTAGCATGATCCATAGAGACAGTTAGGTAGTTAGAAACGAGTAGACGCAATAAGCCCAAGGCGGAGCAGTTAGTGATTTATTTATTGTCGGTGACTTGAATGAAATGACTCGTGGAGTGTGGACAGTAACACGAAATGACTAATTATAGCTTACCTGACGATAGTTTCTGGGAGAATGCAGGGAGGGAAGGTTTCCTGATTTCATTTTCTGGGAATACTGTCCATTATCGACGTACACGTTTACCTGGCTCCCACGGGCTGTAGGATTCTGTAAAACTACGGTTCCTCCTGTCGCTGATTGGGATGCAGTCAAATAACGCACAGGTGGGTTAGGTTGGAAGTTCAGTTTTGCTTTCTGCAATCTGTTATAAACAAAGCTTTTGAAAGCTGTCCGACGTTGCCTACACTGTAATTAAAAGTTGACAACTACGCAAAATTCACAACTTACCCTGGATAGTGGGGTCCACACAAAGTGAACCAACAGTTTAAGCAGCAGCCACGGGAGAATGGATTATATCCTCCGCGATATTTTCCAGTTACTTGTTCATTCGTTGTGCGTCCTCTAGACACCAGGACTATGTGGAACATAGTCAATCCAAAGATTGGGATGAATAAAATAGAAATTACGACCATAACTCCGATTCTGCAACAAAAAGTTCAGGCATAGCATAAGAGTGCAAGTACAAGTTGTTTGCATTATTTTGGTTTTTATAAAATAAACGTTTCAACTTACGATACAACTGTTGGTGTCTGAGCCATTTGCTCCATATGCTGAAGCAAGTACATTAAGCAGAGAGCAAAAATTGAAATCATATGAATAGACAATGATAACAAAAACATGAAAAAGTATCGGTAATTTCTTCTTCCGATACAATTGTTGACCCATGGGCAGTGATGATCAAAAGTCTGTTTGAAAAAAGGAAAATAGTAAACTTTAGGAATTTTCGAAGGTAATCAATGCAAATTAAAAAACTATATATTGTGCAGGACTTACTTCAATGCAATTGTTACAAACACTGCAATGAGAGCATCTAGGTGGACGGTAAAATTGACAGGTAACGCACCATTTCATTCGAACAGTAATCCCATGTACTTCTACATTTTTATAAAGAGGAGCTCGGAGATCGTCGTTGTCATCTTCTCCTCTTGTGGCTGTAAATAATAAAAGAAATCATTGATTTATAAATGGTAAAAACTAAACTAATCTCATCAGTACATATCATATGGTCGACCAATGTTTCATGCTATAATTATAAAACAATAACGCTTGAATACCTTTTGGGATGATTCCAGGGTCCATGAAAGTAGCCAAAGTAAAATTAGCTATGACAATAATTGTTACGATTCCCTCTCCTATCGGAATCCATATGGAGTACTTTGTTACATACCATTGTGTTCTGTTATAAAAAATACACCCAATTTCACATTATAGACTTAAACTTTAATATTTGAATATGCTTCTGTAGCATGTACCAAGATGCGTTAAGGAACTTAAACTCTCACATTCATTTAGAAACTGCTACTTAAATGACTGCTACTTAAATGCAACGCAAGTACTTGATGTTTACTAATAAAGTCTAGTTCTTCTCTCGATTACTTAGCTTACACGCGGTAAACAAAATATCAGTATCAGACTGATTGTCAAGTCAATTTATGTTGTAATTTATTTTCAGAATATAAAGTGACACTTACAGGAAGACAAAGAAGAGTGATGTAGTTGATAGAAGGAGGACCCATGCGACAGTAGCAGGTAAATATCGCTTAATTTCTTTGCACTTCGACATTTCTTCACTACTTGTGTCAGTGTTCGCTATGGAAGTTGTGGAGTATGGGCCCATTTCCCAAATTAAAATACTCAAAGGTTAAACTCGATAAAGCCCTCATTCAACTTTTGTGAAGTTAGACAATATCATATCAAGCACCAAAGTGATAATTGCCTCAGTTGCCCTTAATTACAACTACTGTACAACTGCCTTATAATTTAAGTTTAATACTCACCACTCGACTCAAGTTGCCGTCACAACCCCCGTTAATATTACTAATAAATTCTAAATTACTGAAACTATCTCAAATAAAAAGTCTACAGAAAAAGATAATTTAAACTTATACTTATTAAACATACCCCATCAAAGTATAAAGAGCTGGTACATAGCTTGTAACAATTTGAGTTATACAAAATTACAATCAATTAATTTTTAAATTTTTGATTGTAAACACACTGGTGACTTTCATAGCAGTCTTTTCAGTCATCAGTTGTCAGCATAAGGTTTAACATACAATACAACTATCTTCACACTTACAGTCTTTAAAATGTTTCTCTCAACCACGGTTAGTTGTTTCAAGCTTAATTAGGAGCATAAAATTATTTTTTTGCCTTAATTAATGGTAATATCCTTAACGCAAAATGACAAGATCACCTTGATTCAATATCTAACTGGCAGTTAAAGAGACCGTATAGTTTTAAATAGTAACTCTTTAAATTTAAGGCTAAATGCAAAGACCCAAATTTGTTACCTATTAATTAGAATATATATTTGTGGTCAATTCACATCACAACGAATAATTGAATAATATATAAATTCAGTCACAGTTTTCATAAACATAGACTAATATAATAATGATTTCTCTGATTATGCATAAAATGCATATTATATAGCTTAAGAAATAGGCACCTCCAACTTTAACAAATTAAAGTTAAAAAGATGATTACGAAGTAGAACCGAGTGATAGTGTCAATTCGCAGAAAATCTGTATTAAATACTTAACCCACACTATAAGTATTTACCTGTCACGTGGTTCTTATCCCATGTGACATGTAGTTTTCGCGAACAAGTTAACAATTGTTAGGTACTTCCAATAATGTAAAATAAAGTTATCCTATTTTAAAGCACAAAAGCTGGTTTCTTCATATCCATCCGAATCCAGATTTATAAAATTTAACCAGGAAAACTGCATAGGTTATTAGGTACAATTGGTTTTAAGAGTCTGCTGTTTGAAGGACACTTCTTGAATTTTTCATTTCCCTTAGAATGAAGACGAAAGACGGCCGATGACTCGCAGTGAAAAACTGTGAAAATAGACAATGAATAAGAAAGTTATTGAAAGTTAAACAAAATAATTTTAAGTCCTATCACTTATTTTAAATCAATTATTAGCTCAACTTTCTTTTACATGGTTTGACATTAGGTTTGAATAACACTCAAACCGTCAAACCTCAAATGCAGACGCCTGTTTAAAGACAAAATATTCATTCATAGTCCATACTTAACCACCCTTGTTTTGCATCACTATGATTTCCGGTAAGTAGAGTACAATAAATGTCTTAGTTCTTTATGGTTCTTTTAAATGCAGCTTATTTAACAGGAAATTGTTATTGACAACTGAATATTTAATAAATGCAGACTATGTACAATGTTGAATGTGTTTACACTTATTTATTGGACGTTGTTGGCTTTCTTTTCGTACGTGGTACGTGTATCACATTACATAATCTTTATGTATTCGTAACTAGCATTCCTTTTACACATTTTTGGCTGCATGCATTGCTTTTGTTCCTTTCTTTGAAGAAATTGCAAAACATTTAGATTTTGTTGAAAATTTACTCAAGTACTTCAGCAAGTTTTATTGTGTATTGAATGGATGTTTGATGTTCAACAAGGTTTTAATAACGTTTGGAGTTTAACTAAACGGATTTTGAACAAAGTTTATGTGTGCGGGTAACCTTGTTGCCCGCAGACATTTTAGATTAATGAAAGGAAATTTACTTTTGGGGGTAACAAAAATTTAGAAAATCGGGGCTCGTTACCTTTGATTAGGTCATTATGGACAACTTTGTTGTCCACAAAACTTCGAAAAATTGTCCCTGCATCTGTGACCTGAACATCAACCAAATTTTTTGAACTCTCTTTCTTTTGTTTTTATTGTATATACATTGTCCGATATAGAAATGAAAAACTGGAAATTTGGAAATGAATCTGAAGTTGACAGTGGGAGTATGTGAATGTGAAGTATTTTAAAATAAACTAACCTCAAAAACTCACATATTTACATTGATTGTTGAGGATTGACATGCTTTTTTACTACTGTACTACATACTACAAATTGGCTACGAATTACGGATTGCAACTCTGAATTTATGATTTAGGTAAGCTGCCTTCAGACGTCGATCAGTATCAGCAATCAGAGGATCGCCGATTATATGTTATATGAATTAAATTAATATAAAATATTATTTCGTAATACTGTCAACTGCTACTGACGGTGTAATCATGAATCAACCTGTAATTTCAAATTTATATTTTACACTTATTCACCTTCAAAAGAATTACCACAAACTTACATTTCAATTGCTTAATTGAAAAAACTGAAGCTGATGACGATGGCTGAGTTGACCCTGGACAACTCAATTCTTCTTAACCCTTGCGAATTTTTAACATCATTTGAGAGGATTGAGTTTAGTGGATGTAAATCACTGACAATTGTACAATTGTGAATTGACTGCGAGTAATTCTGGAAAAGTCTGTTATAAACAAGGGTTAGACTCACACTAGCCTGGACGTTTTATTACTACACTCCTTTTGTAATGTTGAATGTACTCAGCGATTACTTATTCTTTGGTGTGGGTTAACTATTGACTATTGATGACCAAATATTGAAATGTCAACTGTTCAAGTCTTGGAAATTTAGAGGCTCGGTCCGCCCAACGGTCTCGAAAATTAGTCATAAGTTCAAACTTTATTTATACATATTATATAAGATAAGTCAGATAAAGACTAATTCATTACGTGTAATCCAAAAAGATTACAGATTACAAATCAAAATCTTAAAATTCTCCTCTCGTGTTTACTTGGGTATCATTTCGTAGGTTGTACACTCAAAAATAATATTACTATTTACTTTCATGTATATATAATAATCAAACAATATAAAACTACTCAAGTAAGTGTTCATCTGTGAGGGAGAAGTTATCAACGTACTATGTACTAATCAATTATCTCACAACCAACAATCTACAACAATAATACAATAAAACAACATGAATTCATTTAAAAGTTTAAATACTGGAAAAACTGGAAATGAAGTCAAAAGTCAAGAGAGATGATGATGTCTATACGATGTTCTAGTAAAATTTCCAAGCCCTTGGTACGGCCACCCCAACCCCTTCATCCCACACATTATTAATTATCTCCCTAATTAATCCCTTCTTTTAATAATTAACAATTAAAGTAAATCCAACTATTAACTTGTTTCTTTACGCTTTTAATTGTTTAAGGATGAATTTAAATGAAGAGGGACTTGTGCCTAACTACACACACACTCACACTTAAGTTTTATAAGAACTTGAATTTCATTTCAAAAAGTGTGAGGAATGAAAAACCCAGTTTACTCTTGTGTGCCTGTCATCTGCCTCACTTCTTTTGAAACCTTCTTCTTGATGCATAAGAAATACACACCACCACACACACAAACCACACTCCTTTCTACCTTATACAAAGTCTACTTTATCCTAGAAAAGCACAAGTGTTAAAGTGAACTAAAAAGTCTTATTTCATACCAGCTTAGCTTAGCTGCCTCCTCCTCTCTTAAAACTTTTAGGTCTCTTTCAAGTCTAGTCTGATCCATACCACCACCACCACCACCACCACTACTACTACAATCTCGTCCCATCCACTCTCAATTGCATTATAGTATTATCAAGCCTTGCTTTTATGTCATATGGCTAAAACATAGATTTAGACACTTTACTAGAAAAAGGTTGAAACTTATTTAGAAACACTATAATAATAATAAAGTATAACTGAATAGCCAGCCAGGGGTTTGGTTTGCTTGGTGGTGCATGGTGGTGTGGGTTTATATCGGTTTATATGGCACATACATGGATGCATTACCTCTTTGGTCTAACGTCAGTCCTTTCCTCTTTTGCTTTCCTTTTTATTATACTTCCGAAAAATTCCTATTGCTTTCCTTCTCTCTTTGTGCCATTTAAGAATGTATATATATGGGAGAGAGAGTAGTGGTAGTGATACACGTAAAGCTAGCTACTTACGTATTTCATTCATGGTAAAAGGCAACCACACCACCACCACCACCGGTTTCTCTCCGATTTATTTTACACAAGTCTCTGGGAAAAACTCTATAAGGCTTTTCTTCTATCTTGTCTTAAAACTAGTTGTATAATATTGGTGAGTAGGCGGTTGTGTTGGTGTGATAATACAATAACCGAGCTAAACCAAAGACACTCTCTATACTTGTGTAATGCATGACGATGCTTTGATATTGATGCTTTAAGGATTTTCTTCAGGGCCGTCACTGTCACTCTCATGAATGAATATAGACAATTTCATATCAATTTCATCTTTTTTTAACTTTCCATTTTATTAGGATGATGAGATCCAATATTTCCAACAGACAGGAAGAATACCGCATCCCGATGTGTCTGTGCTTGCTGAAATTTTCATGGGCATTGATACGAGAACTAGAGGAGAGTTTGGAAAGGTTGATTTTGGGACTTGCGAGTATTTTTATGGTATCTTTGTCTTTATATAAATTGGAGTGATTTAGACGCATGACTTTTTATTTTACACTTAAGCGAGAAATTAGCTCCAGGTTCCATATGTACCGTAAGCATACATGGGCAAAAGTTTGATCGCTTCGCTTCGCTTCGCTTCAGCAAGCTGAAGCGAAGCGAAATTTTTTTCGTCGCTTCGCTTCAGCCTTGGACAAAAATC